>LDOQ01000276.1:0-98455 GCA_001887945.1 Spraguea lophii | reverse complement strand
CAAATCAGAACAATACCCAATATTTAATGTCTCAAGATTGTTCATTTTAATAATTTCAGAAGGCATTGTATTAAATTCATTGAGGTTTAAATGAAGAACTCTTAGTTTTGGCGATAAAAATAGAACTTGAGGAAATTCTTTGAATTCATTCTTACTTAAATCCAACTCTTCTAATTCGTTAAGCTTTATAAATTGATTGGGTAATCTGGATAATGCTAAGTCTCTAAGTAGTAAACGTTTAATATTATTGATTTCACAAAATATTTCAGGAAATATATTATTACCTGTTTCTGGATCAGCATTATCTAAATCTATAATTTCCATTTCTTTATCATATTCATTTTCTCTGTATACTTTAAAATAACAAGAAAAATCTGGGTTGTTTATAATTTCATCATATAAACCAACTTCATCCGGTTTGGATATTAACTCCTTAATACTATCATAATCAGTGTATGTTATTTCATATTCAATACAATTCACTAATACCGAGGAAAAAATTAATAAAAAGTTCATAAAGTAAGGGTTTTTTTTTCTTATATAGTTTTTTTATCAATTTTTTAACATTTAAATTGATTTATTTTTATATGATAAGAATAGGCTCAAAAGGAAATTCATAAATATAATGGGGGAAATTGAAAAATAATATTATAAAAATATTTGAATTATATGTCAAACATCTCGAATAAAAAATATATAATATTTATATGATAACTTTAAATGGATGGGAAAAGAAGTAGATAAAATTAATGTATTTTTCACATAATTTTATAAAATTTAAGATGTTGCAGATAATATTAGTTATAATATGCTCGATAAAATATTTTATTAAGATATTTATCAAATAAATAGAAATATATTTATATACAATCTCAAAAAAAAAATAAACATATTAAAAGATATTATGACTTTAAAGCTATTTTATTTTTTTATTGTTTTACAAAATTATTTTTATTTTACTAATATTATTTTTGAGAATGACAAATCAATAAATATCGTAATAGAAAAAATAATATTTATAATAAAATAAAAAAATTATATACAATAATTGTTGGAAGAGAATCTTTTTTATTTATATGTAAAATGTGGTTATAATATTATGTATAAATGAATTTCTTTTATAAATTAATATATATTGATGAAACGAATAATATGAAAAAAAATATCTGGTATAAAATATTATTTGACAAGAATATGTATAAATTGATTTATATTCAAATATTTTTTTTTGTTTTTTACCCTTGGTAAGGATGAAAAAAAAAGAATTTAATTAAATATTTCTATAAATTCTCTTACATTATATATCTTTACTTTGTTTTGAAATGATATTATAATTATTTCATAAACTTTCTTTAGAACGACTTTGATGGTTTTTATTTTAAAATAGAATATGAATTTCAACGATTTGTGTTTATAATTCACAATTTATTTATAGGAAAAAACAACTTAATTATAAAAACCCCGTTTTAAGCCAAGGTTTAATAATAAAAAATTCGTATCAACATTTCAAACGATCTCATAGGATATTTTCAATTTTTGAACAACCTAATTATAAAAAAACATTCATGGTATCTTACAGTATTAGTTACAGTATTTCATTTCAAAATGATTTAATTGATTATATATTTTTTAGTAAATAAAAATATGATTGTTAGATAATATTAAAAAAATAAAAACAAATATTGTATAATATCAATATTCTAATCTTTTTTTTGCTATATATTTTTTTATCCTCCAAGCTTATTAGTCATTTAATTTTTATATTTTGAATTTAACGATCTTTCTGGTTTTTGATTCGGTTTTTTCTCATCCTTTATGAAACTCGGTAAGATTTTATGTTGTATTTTAAATTTTTTTATGTTTTTTAATATTAATACTATACAAGGGGGGACGGGTCGAATATCTGCACCTACAACAAATGAGCAAACACAACCAACACTTACACCAATACCAGCGCCGGCACCAACAACAAAAGAATAAACACCAGCACAAACACCAATAACAAATGAACAAACAGGAAATGAAAATGGATTTGGAGGTAGGTCATTTTGCATAGTATTCATTCAGATTATATTATCAGCACTCATTATTTATTTTTAGATATTAACATTTAAATTATATACAAACATTTTTATGATTTTTAGTAATAAATTTTAATTATAGTTAAAGAATTATTATCATCATATATTTTATTATGGATATATTATAACGTCATTTGAAGAAAAAAAATAAAAATTGTGAGAAAACAGATCCGCGAACAAAAGCAAAAAAATATTAAAATAGTAAGTGTAACCATGTTAAAGTAAGGATAAATAAAAAGAAAAACTCAGAGGCAGAGATAACCCTATTTTGTGAATAACAGTAAAGAGGAGGAATATCTATAGCGAATAATAAAGAATAAAAAAAAATCAAATATGAAAGAATGACACATGAAAAGTATAATATACAAAAAATTGAAACAGAAAAAAATTTTTGAAAGAAAATAAATATAAATCAGCAGAGGAGTAAAAAAATTTTATCATGTTGAATTTTGTGTTTAACACTTATTGAAGAAATTTATTGTATATTTATACAAATATCTATCATTTTTTTATTTTATCTTTATCCAATTCTTTTAAATATCAATATGTGCTAAAAAATTCATTCTACACAGACTTTGACTTGTTCCTAACAACTATCTATAATTTCCAAACTTAAAAATGTTTTTTCCACTGAATTAGAAAATAATAAAATGTTGAAATTGATTAACATAATTTATCTGCCTCTCATAAATTAACAATAAAATTCCAAATAATTTAATATGTTTATTATTTCAGTAACAGATTTATTTGTGGATTTCATGACATCCGTATATAAAGATTAATTGTTTTTTTTAAAATATGTTTGAAAATATTTGTATTATGTTGCAGGTCTATTCAAAACATTATTGAGGAATATATTTTTAGATTCTAGGAAACTTTTGAATTTAATAAATTTATAAAATAAATGTTTTTATCCTCATTTCTAATTTTTTTGTGTTACTAAATATATTTTTTATAAAATTTCCAAATATATATCTATTATTTTCAATATTAAAAGATAAAAAATAATGGATTCTAACTTTTATAGAATATCTCAATATTTCCTTTTATTTCATCTAAGTAATTCCATTTAGTATTCAAACAATTTATAAAAATATTAATAATATTTCTGTTTTGAAATTTTTTTTTTGTAGAAGTTTCCTGATTGGCTATGGCCTACCGTGCTATATGACCTTCGCTTCCCGAATCATATCTAATTTCGACCACCAGGATTCGTTAGGGATATGCAGTAATATCATATTATCTTATGTTCAGAATGCTAAGGTTTTGCGTGTGGTACACATCGTTACCCCCTGGTTTTTTAGAGATTCCCAACCTTTTCTTTGGTATAATATTGGCCGAGTCACAAATTAATATAGGAATTGTAATTACACCAGTTAAACGCTATTTGAATCTAGTGGTAAACTGTCGTACACGGCATAACCAATGTTATAAAACCCTCATCAACTCAACAACCTTTCTCATCTGCTTTTCCTTATCTTCTATTTTTTTTAAAAAAAAATTATTATGAAAATAAAAATTGTTTGGAATGTTGTGTTATATTTATTTTTAGTTTTATTGCTTTCTATGATAATGAATAATTTATAACTTTATGAAAAAAATATATAGAAAATTTTTCAAAAACATAAAAAGATTGAATATATTAATAGGATTTCTAAAAGTCATTTTTAAAATGAGATGATCTGGCTAATATATAAATAAAAAAATAACAGTGAATAATTTAAAAATTTTATATTTATTTAATTGAATTAAAATTATAAAAAACATAGTGAAGCCATTTATTTATACATAAAACAAATCTTCATAACATGTAAATATAGTAGATAATATATCTACCATTTCTCTTAAAAACTTCGGATCTTCAATATTATCTAATCGCACAATTTGTGGTGCTATACATACTGCTAAACCTTTTAGATCTAATCTGTTTTTCATATTCTTCCCATTATCTGTATTTTCTAAATAAATAATGTTCAAAAATACTACTACAGAATCTAAAAGAAACCGATTCTCTTTTGGTAACCCTAGGATTAGAAATCTAAACATTATTATTCTTTTTTCACTTGATTTTTCTTCTATTAACATTTTATAAAACAATGATGTAGAAATATCGGGAAATATTAAATAAGAATAATCACCAAATAAGCTTTTATAAAGTACACAACATGTAATTATATCATATTTTTCTAACATACTATAACGTTCTCGGTAGTTTTCTTTGGTGACATTAGTTATTAAATGTTTTAAACCTGCAATATCTTCTGTTTTTGCAGATTGTCTGAATAAACCATCTGTATTGAAATCTTTGCTTATAATTACATTCATCACCAATATAAATTTTATAGGAATTCTAATGTTATGTATTCCTGTTTTTATATTATTATCCACCAATATTTCTCCACTTTCAATACGAGAAAAGGTACTTTCCTTATTATGGAATATTTTACTCATGATTCCATCTTCGATAAAAGATTTCTGACATAGATTGAAATCCTTATAAATCTCACTATATTTGTTCTTTTCGTTTTGAATGAATATCTTTAATTCTTCCTCATCTAAATCATTTATACTTCTTTTGTTAACCAAGACTAAATCTTTATATTTTAGCGAATAGCAGTTGCTTTCTATCATATATGGATCTCCTTAAGATTATTTAAATTATAAAATGATATCTAAACACATATAAACGATCGAGTTTAAAAAATTACGTTCTAATAAGACAAAAAAAATTTTTTATAAATATATTTACATATATTGTTCTATTCTTAATATAGTAAAAAAAGTAATTAACAGGCCATATTTTAATATATGAATTTTTTCTATTTAAAAGAAAAATAATAAAAAAGGAGATGTAAAAAGTTGGATATTCTATTATAAATATATTTTTATATATAATAAAAGCAAACATCAAAAATAAAAGATATGTAAAATAATTTCACCTTATAAAATATATTATACGGTTATAAATTTTTAGAAATCTAATCACTATGTTAATGATCTCATCTAAAAAATAATTAATATTCACATCTATTTTAATAAGATAAAAAATATAGCTTATAATTAAAAATGTTACAAATTTTTTTAAAAAAAAGTTTTGAAACGGTGATACGTTAAATATTAAAAACATAATAGTTTTTAAAGATTTTAATTATTATTATATCTTTGATAATTAAAATATATTCTAATAATGATTGGTCAACTGTATTATATTATAAAAATATATAATTTTAAATGATTTAATTGTTAGATCCACTAAAGCAAACAGTGATATCAAATGGTTTATAATCATTGGTATCTTATTTATTTATTATAGTTAGATATGTGCTATTAAATAGGTTCTAGATCCATTATATTGTAAAGGGAATATTATTAAACGAATCTATAGAATATATAAAATATTTTTATTTAAGTTAAATTTCTTATTGGTTGGGAAGATTCTTCTTTTGATTATTTAAGAAAACAGTTAAATAAAACCCATATTATCTTCTGATCGGGTTTGACTGAGAGATAAAATCGATTTAAATGTCATTTAAAGTTGTTATATTATATCTTACTGTAATAGATATTATAAGATGTAACATATTTTAATGAAAGTAATTCATATGTTTAATCTTTATAATATCATATATATTAGTTATTAATAAAAATAAAATAAAAACCATATAATAATTCCCAGATTATATTTTAAGATTCAAAATGAAATATTATTGTAACGAACTTATAACCAAACTATTTCTTCTTTTACTGCTAAAATAATAAAAAAGTATGATTAAACTATATATTTATTTATATCATAAAAATAGTTTCAAAATGTGTAAATATACAAGAAATTACATCTACTAACTGTCTCAAATAATTATTATCTTTTATTTTACTCGTCATCACTATTTGGGGTGCTATACAAGCTGCCAATCCCTTAATAGACAATCTAGCATCCAAATCCGTACCATTATCTGTTGATTCGACATATATTATAATAAAAAACATTACAAGCGAAATTAATAACATTCTATTTTCTCTGGGCAATCCCAAAATTAGAAAACGAAACATTATTGCTCGCTTGTTTACATCTGTTTCATCTGTTATTACTCCAGTAAAAAGTGTTGTAGCATTAGATGATAATATAGGATTTTTATATTTACTAAATAGAGTTTTATAAAAAACACAACACGTAATAATATCATATTTACACACTTTTTTGTATATTTCATCATAATTTTTTTCTGTAAGACTTTCAATTAATTCACTTAATTTTTTAATGTCATTAACATTGGCACATTTTCTAAACAATCCTTTAACTTTTAAATCTTTATTAAGAATGGATTCCATTACCAACACAAATTTTAAAGGAATTACAATATCGCTTTTTCCTACTTTTATATTAGTCCGGATCAGATGTTCTTTATTTTCAGTTATAGAAAATACATATTCTTTTTTATAAAATAACCTACTAAGTATTCCATCCTCGATAAAAGATTTTTGTAATAAAGTAAATTTGTTGTAAATATTCGTATGTTTTTCTTTTTCAGATTTAATAAGTTTTGAAATTTCTTCTTCGTTTAAATCATTAATACTTCTCATATCAGTAGATATAATATTATTATATTTAGATAAATCTAACACAAAAACCATAACTTATTATACAAAAATTAGTATAATATATAAAATGTCATGGATCATTGATAATATTTTATATACCAATTACTTTTTAATATTATTTAACAAAATAATGATGTTCTGATAAATCTATTAGTAAATTTATTCTATAAGAACAATAAAATATAAAAAATCAATATCCTTTAAAAAATAAACATAGCAAATGTTCTAAATGTAACTTAAAAAATATTTTTTAAAAATAGAAATTATATTTAAATTTCAGGACATTAATTTATTATGCATCCAATGTTATATCTAAACTTCTATTAATTATCATTGTTATATGATCATTATCTAATATCATTGTCATTATCATATAAATCTAAAACCATATGATCATTGTTTAATATAACGTTTTACCCAATTTTTATATAATCATCATTATCAGATAAATTTTAAAGTAGAAAGTAAAATATTTATCATTGTAATACATAACAAAGAAATATTATAAAATATCATCTATAACATTAACATTTATACCATCATTAATTTCTTTTTCTAAAATAATACTACTTTCTTTGTTTATTCTTTTATTTATATATACTGTACTGGTACAATATCTATCTTTGATTTCCAAACATACATAATTATCAAGTTGTTCTATATTATTTATACTGTTATTTAAAGATCTATCTTTCATATTATTGTTACCATAATTATCTATAACCGTATTAATCTTTTTATAAATATATAATTTATTCTCTATTTTCAAATAATCATACCTATCCAATATATTTCGTATTTTATTATTTATCTCTAAATATTTTATATAACTATAAAATTTATCATTACATAAAAAATATATACTTTTACTGTTATTATTCTTTATAAATGATTTTAAACCTAATCTTTTCAATTCTTTACTTTTCTTTGTTATTATTTTATATTCTAAATTATTATATAATCCATTATCTTTTGTAGTATAAATATCAGGTATTTTAAAATTATTTAATGTATCATCATTCTCTATATTTTGATAATAATCAATAGTAATACAGATATTATTTACAAACATAAAATAAATATATGCTCCAACATATTTTATGTTAATCTTATACTCTATTAAAGAATATAATAAATCTAAGCCTGTTTTTATATTTATTCTATTTTCTATAATATAATTTAATACATTATTTAAATAACTGTTATCTGTATTAATATTTATGTTATATTGTTTAGTATTAATATTTGTTATAATATTTATATCTGTGTGTATATAATTATTATCTAACATATATTTATCATTATAATATAGGTAGAAAGAACATTCTTTATATTTTATTAATTCTTTTTGATTTATATTATTTACATGTATTTTTACGTTATCATTTATTTTATCTTTTAAAATATAATAATTTACCAGGTAATATCCTATATCATCTAAATGTTCTATTATTTTAAAAATATTCTGATCACATGGTTCATTGTTATTTATTTCTAATTGTTTTTCATTAAAAACTATATAAATATAATTATTATTAAGTATTACTCTATAATTATACACAGGTATAGAAATATATATATTTTTATTATCAGAAATATTATTATCTTTCTTATAAGTAATACTTAGATTATAATCTTCTAATAAACATAGACTGTAGAATATTTCTAAATTATTTAAAATCAAAGCCCTTTTGTTTTCTATATCTATATTACTATCTCTACCATCAATAGTATTTACACTTGTATTACTATAAGTATTATGAGTATATAAGCTAGTATTACTATTAATACTTACATTGCTATTATTGCTTGTTATACTTTCTTCATTTGTAATAATAAACCCGTTATTACTAGGCTCTAAAATTATACTACTTAATTCTTTATCTCTGTTATAAATATATAACCTACGCTTATAAGCTATATTGTTATCTATCGTATATCCTAATATTATTCTATTTCTATTATAACTAATTATAATAAACTTATTCTTATTTCTTATCATAATATTATTTTTATTATTATAGTAATATTCATTTATTATCTTTAAATTATTGTAAAAATTATATTTACTTATTTTATCATAATCATTCTCATTTAAAGTTTCTTTAGTATTCTTATTTTTATCTATATTATTTTCTTTTATCTTTTGCTCAAATGCTTTATAAAAATAATAATAATAATTTATATAATAAGAAATATTACTTATTATTTTACTTAGTTCTCTAATATTTTTAATACATTTCACATTATCAATATAATTATTTACACCCTTTATATTACTTATACTAGAATCTATACTTATTCCATATTCTGTTGAATAATATATTTTTATATTATATTCTTTTATATTTTCATTTATATTTTCTTCTATTATTTTATCATGAAATATTAAAATATCTTCTACGTTATTAAAATATTCTTCTTCTGAATAAAAATTACTACTCCATGATTCTTCTCCATTTCTTATATTTATAATTTTAATATGTTCTTTATTATCAATGGTAACTGTTGCATATATTGAATAGTTATTATATTTATAATTAACATAAATATTTTCTAAAATAGATATATTGAAATCATGATAATTACCTGAAATATTCATATTAATATTTTTCCCTTTCATATCTTCAATATAATATTTATATTTATTATAAATACTATTTAAATTAAGCATTGTGCAATATATTCTTTCATAAGAAATTATATTTTTTATAATATCATTATTATTCTTTATAAGATTAATGATATTTATATTATGAGTATTATTTATATTCTCCTTATTGTTATTCTCATTATTATCTAAGTTATTGTTATTCTCATTTAAATCATTTTTATTACCATCTAAAGTAGTATCTTTGTTTTGGGTAAATTCTAATATATTCCATTCTGGATCTTGAACATTATTACACAATGATAATATTATCCTATGATTTTTAGATTCTAATATCAATCTTCCATTATCTATTTTCTTATGAAACAATTGTATATTTTCTTTTAATGAATGAATTTTTATGTATCTATTAAATATCTCAATTATATTTATACAATAACCACTTTCCTTATATGGATTGTTTGTTTGTTTATCCGTCACTTCCAAAATTTCTCCATCTTCCTTCTTATCATAAACTTCTTTAATACAAGAAGGTATTTGTTGATCTATATCCACCTCTAATTGTATAGCCTTTTTAATATCTGCCTTACTCTCTGTCATCTGTTTTATGCATAAAAATTTATGTGCTAATTTATCTGCCACATTATTTATATCAATAGATTTAATAGGATTAGTATCATAGGTAGAATAATTTAATATTATTTTTTTATACCTAGCCAATCTTATTATTGTTCTATATTTTTTAAATATATCTATATAAGAATTAAATGTATTTGTAATATTTTCAAACGTATTAACAATTATCCTGGATTTAACATTATCATTTATATTATTTTTTAAAGATCCTTCTACTAACCCATCATTTTGATCATCTATTTTATTACATTCAATATATTCATAAAATTCTTCTAAATCAGATAAAATATGATTAACAAAATTAACATTATAATTTTTATATAACAAAGTAGTAAGAAGAGATGGTTGTATCGTGTATTTAGTAGTTTTATTGTTATGTAATATATTTTTAGAATGTTCTAACCTTCTCCTATTGTTCATCAATAGGGTTAAATTATTAAGTTTATAAAAATATTATAATAAAGAATAACAAATGATAACAATAAATAATATATATTCTTTTATTATAACATATTATTTATTGTTATTGTTCTGTTATCATTATTTATTATAGCATATTATTTTAAAACATTGTTTGTAATATATTTACTATGTAACTTATTAATATTTTATTTCTAACCCATATATGAATAGAAATAACAATAAAATAAATAATAATAGAATGAATAACAATAAGATAAATAAGAGAAATACAAATAAAAGAGATAATATTAGTTTAAAAAATTATAATGGTTTTATGACAGATAAAGAAAAAACATTTATATCAAATATATTAAGAAAAAATATAATAAGGGAGGAACGTATTTATAAATATGGTATATTCTTTGGCGCATCAGAATATAGTAATATAAATACTATTGGTGTAATAGATCATAATGGAAACAAAGGAAATGATGCAGAAAAAGATGAAAGTAATAACAAAGAACTTAAGAATGAAAATAATAATTTAATAGATAAAAGTAATATATTAAACAATAGTAATAGTTTAATAGATAAAAACAATAATACATCAAATACAAAAGATACTCTATTAAACAATAATAATAATTCATTAGATAAAAACCTAGAGAAACTTATAATCTCATCACATAAAAAATATAATTCGAAGAAAAAAAGTATAAAATTACCACGTAATACTACTGACAAAGAATGTTCGATTCTTGGTGAAATTCATATAAAACTTCTTTTAGAAAGTATGGCATCACATATATTAGAACTTAAATATTATAAAGAAATCAATCATAATAAAGATGAAATTACACTTATTAATAAGATTAATGGGATATTGAATTCTACGTATTTTACATTATTTTTTAAAATAGATAAATTTTATCCTATATTAAATGATATTATAAAAATAAATAATTTATACAAAGACAGAATAAAAGATAATAACAGAGATAAGATAGATAACAACGATGATAATTTATTAATAAAGAATAACAATGATATAAAAGATAATAACAATAATAATTTAGTAACAAATAATATCATTAAATTAATATATAAAAATTATAATGTTATTAAGCTTACAGATAAATTTAAGAATGTATTATATGATAATTTAGATATAATAGAAATAGACAGTAAATATCTTATAGATATTAATTTTACTAATAATTTTATAGATAATGATACAGGGGTAGTACTTGCTAGTATATCATTATGTAATTATAAAAATAAATCTAAAATAAATGGTAAAAATAATATAATAGGATTATATTATAATACGATAATTAAGAATATACATATATTATTTGATAATGATTATATTAATGTATGGAGGTTATTAGCTCTATTGGCTAAAAATTTAAATGATTATGATCATAATAAGAAAAAGATATTGTTTAGTAAATTAAGTAGTAAAATAAGAGAAGTGGTAAATAATAGAGATGAAGAACAGATAGAAATAGTAAACCTGTTTTTAGAACAGATGAAGTAATAATAATGATGTAATAAAATTATAACTATTTATAATTACTTTATTATAATATAAGCTATCGTTAGATGTACAAATACAATGAAATATCTTTGTCTAATAAATATTTTTATAATAAATTTTATAAGTTATACATATCTATTATATCATCATAATTATAAATACATATTTATTATAAATATATTTCTATACAATTTTTGCGTTTACATTCCATAGGACAATAAGGACATTTAACTATTCTACCACTATTTTCTATATTTTTATCAATTATACAATTTAAAGCCTCTTTAGATATTACATGTGAGCATTCTAATAAAATAGGTGGATTATCAGTTGAACAACATTTTCTAAGTACAGGACATACAAATGTTGAATGAAATATATAATTATTAGGTACAGTTAAACTTATACTATCTAATATATTATCATGATCAGGATTATTATCAATTAAAATATTATTGTATGTAGTATTTACAAATTCATTCATAGAATTAGTACCTGCTTCATATAAAAATAATAATGGAATATCATAATTATCGTTTGTATTATTAATATTATTTTTATAATCTATTTTGGTATTATTTACTTTATGATGATTATTAATGTTATGATCATTATTGATGTTATTTCCTTTTAAATCATTATTGATATCATTTACTTTTAGATCATTATTAATATCAATATTACTTACGTTATTATTTATGTTGTTGATATTATTTGCATTATAATCTATAGTGTTGATATCTTCTTTTTCTTCATTCATTTTAATATCCTTATCTTTATTTTTATAATGTTGATTAATAGGAATTTGATATTCTTTTAAGAATTTTATTTCAATTAAATATATTAATTCTTTCTTTAATTTATTTATAATATTTAAAATATAATTATTTTTATTATGATCATAGGTAAATATTAATAAGAGTATATTCTTTATAATATTTATATATAAATTATTATTATAATAAGATGATAATCTATGATATATTATTTCAGATATAATTATAATATTATTTTTATTCTTTATATTATTATTATCAGTGTTTATGGTGTTATTATCAGTATTGTTATTACCATCATCCTTATTATCAGTCTCTTCACCGTTCTTACTATCATTATGGTTAATATCATTTAAAGATTCTAATAACACAGATAATACTTCTATCTTTCCTTTGAATGTATTGGTGTATCTATCATTGATTATATCTTTTATTATCTTATTTTTATAATTATAATTGTTATAATAATTATAATATTTAATATTGTGTATTTCTTTTAAATATTCTACTATTAAATTATTTATAAAATTATATTTTTCTTTTGCTTCTTCTTTATTTTTATTCTTTTTATATTCTTTATCTGGATAATTTATTTTATCTCGTAATCTTAGAAAATAATCTAATAATAGAATATTCATAGGTGTATTCATATTAATTTGATGGTTATCTAAATATTCTGTATATTTATCATTTATGCTGATTTCTTGTTTAGCTATATCGTATATATTTTTATATTCTTTGGAAATATTCTGTAGAGTGGTTATTATTTCTTTATGGTTTATTTTGTTTTCTATTTCATTATTATTTATTTTGTTGTTTTTTATGTTGTTATTGTTCGTCGTATTGTTGTCTTCTGCTGTGTTATTATTGTTTATTATATTATCTTCTACTTTGTTATCATCTACTTCATTCTTATCGTGTGTCGTATTATTATCGCCTACTTCATTACTATTGTTTATTGTATTGTTATCTTCTACTTCATTATTAACATCTATTTCGTTATTATTGCTGCATTTTGTATCCTTAGGATCTCCTTGTTTATTTTCTGTTCTTTTATCTTTATTATCTACTAAATCATTCTTATTTATGCATGTTTGTTTATTATTTAAATTATTGTTTATGCAATTTTCTGATTCTATTATTTCTAAAATATATAATAATTTATCATTTATCTTATTTATCTCATTAATAAAATTCATATTGTTATTAGTCATTCTTTTTAAGGTATCTATTTTTTAAAATAAATGAATTATTGTTATTAAAATAAATTAAATATAATTAATTAGAGATAATTATTATAATATCTAAATAACCTATGAAAGTATGATTTAAATTATAAATTTTTATTTATGCTACTAATTAATATCTATGTTTACAATTATATTAAAATCTTATTAAGGTTAAAATAATATTAGGGTATAGTTATACATTACGTAAATATCTAATATTTTAGAATTGTTTATAAATCCTCACCAGAGAAGCTGATTTATTAGGTTGGGACTTGAGTAGAAGGTTCTAGAATAAAATATAATTGAAAAAAAGTAAGAAAGTAACTTAAATAAATTTTTTTATGTTTAAAAAAAATATTTTAGAATATAAAGTAAGATGAGATTAATGCATATATGAATCAAAAATAATCAGTACAAATATATTATTATATATTTTAATAAATATAACCGGTTATGATGTTTTGATTATTATTAAGGTATTATTATTAAAAATATATATGTTCATAATAAAACCATTTTATTGTTAAAAAAATATCAAATTCTTTGACAGCCAACTTTTAATTTTTATTATGAAAAAATCTTTTTTTAAATAAAAGAATTTACCCATTAAAAAATATGTTTATGAATCCATTATTATTTTTTATTCTATTAAACAACAGAATCAATTATTTTACGAATTTCAGATATAATTATCATTGTATGGATTTACTTAATGCACATTTTATAGAAGAAATTAATAATAATATTAAACATTTAACATTCACCATAGGAGAAGAATATAGTAATCTAAAAGAAGATATTACATTGGTTGTAAATAAAAATACATTCGAATATGATGCATTCTCTCATGATGGGTTTAAAATAGATGTTTTGCAAATGTTCAATCAGGAGTGTGCTATCTATGTAAGAAATAAAATAAAATATATAGAAAATTATAGAAAAGATAAAAATTATGGTGTCATATATTTTATAGGAGAAGACACATTCATTCAATATAAAAGAAATAAAGAAGGTAATATATTTACAAAAGATATAATAGATATAGATTCTAAAAAATGTTTTATTCATTATTTACGTATATATGATGTTATAACAAAATATATTTCTAATTCTAAAGGGTTTGAATTGAAATTTCAATATGAATCAACAGAAGATAGTGATAAATCATATGGATGTGGATTGATTAGAGTTTATAATATATATTCTAATAATTTTATATACAATTTAATAAATATAAAAATTAATGAGTATTGTAATAATATGACTATTATGATTTTAGATTCAGAAAATAATTATCTGTTGATAAAATCTTATCATAAATATTTAATAGGATATTACTTAGAATTATATTTGAAGATAAAATATATTTTTAATAATATGAAAAGTTTATTGGAAGAGGAATATGGTGATAATTCAAATCTAAAAAAATATATTTATAATGTCAGGTGGAGAAGAAAATACATATCTATTATTTTAGAATATATGCTTGAAATAGGCTTGTTGAAGGAAAGAGAGGATAAAAAGCTTATACTGGAAGAATATTATGATATGAACGAAGAAGATGCTATGGAGACTAGAAGAGATAATACAAGAAGTATTATAACATATTATGAACCTATTCTTGATATATTATTTCCATATCCTATTTCATCTTTGTATGCAGGAGTATGTTTTTATAAAGAGCTGAAAGAATATGGTGATATTGTTAATTTAGCGGTGTTGGATAGAATAAGAAATTACACGGATGAAATATATGTTACAATTGATTAAAAATATATTTTTAAATAATATTTAATTTATCGTTTAAGAATAAAATGTTTAATAAATTTTTTTTTTATGTTAAAATATTTTTATTTCATTTTTGAATTGCAATGTTTTTAAATTTATTTTTATATGCTATTTCGTTATTCATCAAAAATCATTTAATTTTTATATTATTTATTTTTAATGTTATTGTAGGATATTATAGTTTATTGTTCATTAAATCAATGGCTTCTTCTTCAGTTACGGATCTAGTATTATTGGGATCAAGATAAAATATTTTATTAAAATGTTTAAGTAAGCTTAAACTGTGTATTACCATGATTATTGTTTTATGTTTTTCTTTCTGTAGAATCCTTTTTATAAGATTATTTTCAGATACCTTATCGAGGTTAGCTGTAGGCTCATCTAAAAGTAAAATCTCCGATTCTTTGAGTAGAGCTCTTACAAATGAGATTTTTTGTTTTTCACCACCGCTGAGATTTGATCCTCTGGTACCGATCGTTGTGTTATATCCACTATCTAGCCTGTTAATTGAATCATGAATGTCATATTCTTTACATATTTGAGTGAGTTCCATATTTGTTATATCACTACCGTATTTGAGATTATATTCTACTGTTTCATCAAAGAGTAAAGAATCTTGGGGAATGTAGGAAATTAAAGTTCTTAAAGAATCGTTGGATATATATTTTACTTCATCTCCATCTATTTTTATATTTCCATTGTAATGTGTAAATTTTAAAAGACTTTTAAGCAATGTAGATTTTCCTATTCCATTAGATCCTATTATTGCGACTTTATCGTATTTCTCAATATAAAAATTAATGTTATTTGAGATATTTCTTTTGTTATACGAAAATCCTACATTTTTGAAAACTATATCTCTGTTGAAACTACGTATAGGATATAATTTTTTAGGACTCGACAAATTTATAAAAGACATTTTTGCATTGGTCATGGCTTGTGTAAATCTACCATACATATAACCTAGCTTATCTAAATTAGATGATAATATTCTGCTAATTGATAAATATAATACTAGCTGGTCGGGTGTAAATTTTTCTCTCATTATACCTTTGACTCCTATATAAATAATAAAACATGTTTGTAATCCAAAAATTAATCTCTGAAGGAAATTTAAAAGATAAAATGTTCTCCACAATTTCGTACTTGAAATTTCAACTTCTTTTAAATAATAATCGTATTTTGATACTTCTTCAAACTCGTTGTTGAATGCTTTAACTATATCATAATTATTAAATGAATCATATAATTGATTGGATACTTTGTTTACTTTTTTATTGTATTCTCGTCTTATTGTATTTCTCCATTTTGCCATTTCAATGGTGGTTACAGTATAAGCTACCAATGAAATATACAGAATCAATGTTGTAATAAATCCTAATATCTTATATATTTTATATGTAGAAAAGAATATAACAAAAACCACCGGAAGTAAATTAAGAATTAATACATCCATAATTTCTGATACTGCTAAACTTTTTCTTTCTATCGTTGCATGAATTTCGCCCATTCCATATTTTTTAAACTCAAGATATTCCAAATCCATAAATTGTTTGAATGCTTTACATGCAGCAGTTCTGTAGGCTCTTTGAATAGATCCAGTGAAAATAAAACCTTGTAATTCTATCAACAAACAAGATATAATAGAAATTATGAAATATCTACCCACCAAAGATGAACAACTGTTATCAAATTCAAAGTTTAGTTTTGTTGCAACTTTTTGCATCATTTCACCCAATATTACTTCTAAATATCTTGCGATTAACATACAAAACATAGTTGGAAAGAATGTGTATCTTATAAGAGGAATACCTAGAATATATGTGTGATATATTTCTTTTAATATTGCTTTAGAGCTTTTAGAATCATTGTACATATCTTATTTGTTTATCATTTAGTTTATATTTATAAATATTTTTCTTACAAAGTTTTGATCGTGTGATACAAAAAATGAAATTTAGTAAAAAAAGAGTAAATTTTATTCTTGAGATTATTTTATTTTATATTTTTATTGATATACGTAATCATAAAATGAATTATAAAATTCAAAACACATTAATGATTTTTAGATTATAATTCATATAAAATTACCTACCTTCTGTTTCAATACCTCTCGTATATTTTTTACGAATATATAAAAATTCTTTGATTCAAAAAACATATTGTTCACTTTTTCTAAAGGAGCCACCTCCGGATGAATATCAGTTATCAAATCATGTTGTGTAAAATTGATTATAATATATGGAGTAATTGTCGGTGAAGTTTCAAATGGTGAAAATATTATTTTTATAATCGATTCTTGTAAAGGTATTATATCTAATCCCAAGTGTTTCCGATAAAGATCAGCCTCTACTTTTATTTTATTATTCTTTTCTTTATTTCTATTTTCCAATGAATCTATTTTTTCTATAATTTCTTTTTCTTTATTTCTTTTTTCATTGTATTTTTTATATAAATCTGATTTTTTCTCTTCATTTTTTCTTATCTCTTCCTTTAATGAGTTATTTTCTTTTGTAACAGCTTCTATTTCTTCCTTTTCCTTCTTTATTTCGGATTTTATAGAATTTCTTGTCACAATTAACTGATCGCATTTTTGTGTTAATTTTTCTCTTTCAAACGATAACATTTTAATTTCGTTGTTTAATTCATGTTCTTTTTTTAATTCTTTTTTAACAAATTCATGATATTGTCTGATATTTGATAATTTTTTGTTGAGAATATGTATTATTTCATTACATTCATTATGGAGTATTTCAGATGCGGATTTTTCTATTTCAGTCATTATGGGTATAATTATTCCAAAATATTTGTTTTCTAATAAATTCATGTTGATACGTAATTTGTTAGATAATTGGATTATATCATCTCTTTTATTTATTCTTTCTTTATCAAAACATCTAACCATCTTAGATTGTTGGTATCTTAATGTATGTAATCTAAATTGTATTGATAGTTTTTGTTATGTTTACTCATTGGTATTATTTTGTTTTTGTTACGGAGGATTCATATTTGTGTATAATATATGTGTCTATTGTTCACTATTTTAATAAGATTTTTAACATCCATGTTTATGAAAAAATATAAAATGAATTATTAATCAATTAATAAATGTAAATTATATAACAAATTTAATATATACGTTATTTAATCACAATAGATTCAACTAATTCACACCTCTTATTTTTTTGTTTTGAAAATTATTTTGTAAGTGATATTAAAATGTTAATACTAAGATGTTTACGTATTACATAATTGAGATAAATGGTTTTGGGAAATGGTCTTATGGCAAAATATATCATATTTCTATCATAATAAAATATAACATATTAGGAAAGTAAAAAATGTAAAATAATTACAATCTTTGAAAGCCATAACATTAAAACATAATAAATTTATTCCATTCATAACACAACTATGTTAATATTGTAATTATAATCAAATTATTTAATGATATATCTAAAATATCTATAATGTTATTCAACAACATTCATTCCTGCGGTTTTAATTTGTCTGATTTTTGAATGTATTTTTATTATTCAGAATTTTAAAATTAAATCGATATTAACATGTTTATAAAAATTGCTTAATGTAAAACTTTACCAAATAACAGAAATTACCATATAAACTATCAAGATTGTTGTAAGTAATCATCTGTTTGTTACATAGTTGTGATGAATAGATAACGATATCCGTAGAAGAATGATACATATTTAGTAGAGGATAATATATGTGTTGAATATAATATTTTATTGAAAATGCTGGATTTATATATTTTTGATGTTTAAAAAGAGGTTTTATTTTTAACTTTTTAAAGCCAAACAAAATATCTTAATAGGAAATATATTTTGTTATACGCTAATTAAAATTATAGTAAATAATTTACGATAATAATTATAAAATTTGATTAGGATATATGAAGTTTTAAAACATTTATTCTATTGTATATGGCAAATTATTGATACATACAACAAAAATGATAGATATAATTCATATTAACCTTTTCATGTATATTACCATAATTAGTTTTGCTTCTATAAAAAGATGATGTAAATTAATTGAAGATATTACGGTTCCTGTACAAAATATTGTTTTCAAATATAACATTTAAATATAAATATTATAGTAATTTTTGAATATTTTAAAATATTTTGCTGGTTGATAATACCATAATAATCTCAGAAACAATTAAATAAAATTGATATAATAAATTTTATTCCACTAAATTTATTCTTAATAGATTTTAGAAAATATAAGAATTTCAATATTATTTTCTTTTTCATTCATCATGTGTATATCTAAAACAAAATTCAAATAGAAAATATTTAAGTTATTTACATCAGACCACTTGGAATCGGATTTTCTTCTTGGTTTTTTAGATACATCCAAAATATCTTCAATCCGATTTCTATGAACTCCTGTCTTTGGCCCTAAAATTGTCTTGAATGATTAAATATAAAATCGTTATATCTCAAGGAAGATAATGTCAAATATAATCTACGACAATCAGTATGTAATATAGACTCCGGTAAATCCATTTTTCTAAGAATTTGAACAAATCATTCCTTTATCTGGATGATAAAAATGACAGGAAACATGTCCTATTATGGACATTCACTGTACCAATAACTTAACTAATGATTGAAAGTCAATACTTCCGATGTTTTATGTCCATAATCATTGGAGTTTCACCGGAATGGATTTGTATTTTATCTTTATCTAATGGTTTAGAGGTATTTTTAAGGAAATAGATGAAACTATACCTAATTAATTTATAAAGTTCATAATAATCTTCTTAGTGTGACAAATAGTTTTTGCATTATCAGCTACTGTTTTCAATAGCTCAACTGATACAATATTCTTTAACATATTATAATTGGTCATGTTGACATAATTCACAAACTTACAGCAAACCCTAAGCAACCTATTATCCTAACGAGGATGGATGTCAGCATTCGATTGCATCCACGGCATCGATACCTTAATGGGAGTATTTCGTTTAATCGGAGAAAACTGATTATTTCTCCATTTGACATATGTTTTAAATCATTGGATTCCTTTCGAGTGACATTAAATGTGTCTATTGTAAAATTGCCATCTTTAGTAATATGTTAAATTTCTAATAACTTTCAGTGTAACATTAAAAGGATGTCTTAAAATAATATTAGATATCACATAAAATCAAGATTACTTGGTTTAATGATAAATTAGGTTGGTAGAATCGGCTGCCTTCGGGTTTAGGTCCCGAAGAAGGAAATTTTAACACCTTTTCGCAAGCCCGTTCTAAACCCTTTGGAGGCATTGAAACATCGTTCACCCGCTTCGGCATTTTACGGAAACATATAATAATGTGATACCAATTTTATTTCCATCTAATAGAAAATGCAAAAAATATGTGGAGTGATAATGAGGTGTTTCTTAATTTTAAATTCGATCACAAAATAAAAAGCTGGTCATGATCAATTTTCATATGATCTAATTGTACATATATTACGGTAAATGAAATATTTATATAATATTTGTAACAACGTCAGTATTCTTTATTGTACCATGTTAATATGTAAAGTGTTTTTAATGTTATACATTCTCTACCTATAATAAAATTGACATAAAAGTACATGATAAACGTATTGAAAATATTAAAACAATTAAACAACAAGATGAAAAAATGTAAAATAAGATAAGATGATGGTGCTAGTAAGTGGGAATTTGATAGCATGACTTAGCTATATCTTGTAACATAGCCACTGTCAAATTAAGGTGGTATTGATTAATTATACGCGATCTTTGTATTGATAAGGGACTCGGCCAATCTTCATGAAATGGAGATTAGATTATCATTAAGATATCAATATACATCATATGTAAAATATCAACACTCTGAAACATAAGATAATATAGAGTCGAAAGGACTATTATAATTATCTAGATTATACAGGTTTAATCGTGTTTTAAGTAACTAACAGTTTTAAACGATGATCAGCTACAATGTCAGAGTAATTAATTAAAATTATAATGTTACTAAAAATTTAAATAACAAAAATGTTATAAATAAAGGTTATTAAAACATGGTAAATAGTTATACTCTTTAAGAATAATTTTTATATTTAAAACCTTGAAATATAAAATATATAATAATAAGAAAATTAAGAAGGTCTTTAGAGCAATAAAAATAAACACAAAAATTATATGCTATCGTTACATTTATAATCTTTAACTTAAATATTAAAATGGCGGATTCGCCTAGCATTATTTTTATATCCTTTTCTCATTTTTAATCCACAAGCATTACACACAAGAAGGTTTTCGTGCCATCTCCATCTAGAAGTTTCAGTAACTCTGCAAGCTTCACATATTTTTTCTTTTACTTGTTTAATCCTATATTTTCTACGTTCAGGCTGAACCTTTTGTATCGGATTAATAATAGGCATGTCCTTATCAACCTCATTCATACCTTTTATTTTTAAAACCTGTTTGTTCGTGTTATTTGTTCTTTTAATCACTTTTGAAAGATTTATGGATTTTGTAGTTGTTATACATTTTTTCTCGTATTCCTGTTCTAACAAATCACACACATCATTCCTCTGTAATTGAAGCGAATTTAATTTTTTTAAGCAACATAAAAAAGGCAAAGAAAAGTAAAAATGGGAAATATTATGATAAAAAGCCCTACACTTTACATGTGTTGGGAATCCTGGTGATTTCGGGTCTTTTTTTGTTAATCCTTCAAGAAAGTGCTCAAATAAACATGTGCCATGAATGACATCCAAACAATAATTGCATATTTCTATACCTTCTTCATTTTTAACATCGATAGAGTCGTTTGACTTAGTTAATGATTTCTTTAATACCATATCCTTAAAATTAATATTTTATTTATAGATTTAAAATCTTTTCAAATGAGATTAAAATTTTATTGACATAATAGGAATTTTCAAATTCCTTCTTTTTTAATTTTTAAATAACCAAGAATAAAATATTCATGTTGAAAATAATTACATTATAGTTTGACTTTTTTATAATAGAATAGATTTTATTTTTGATTTTTTAAAAAAAAATATTTACTTCTATTTTCGAAAAATTAAGAAAAAGATTTAAATGAAAATGACATAGCTTCAAATGTTTCCGAGATTATACCTTGAATAAGCAAAAATAATGAAAATCCTTTTACTGATTTTCGGACACATTCAATTAATGAAAATGGCTTATTATTATCTAGACATGTGAAAGAATTATAATTCTTTAAAATATAATAAACAAATATATGTTGTAAAATTTATTACTTTTTTATACGAAATACAAAAATAATGATTTTTTTCTGAAATATTCATATTGAATTTTTCCCAGATCCCTTGTCAAAATTAGATGGATAATTTTATATACATTTCAAACCTCAACGAACGTGTTAAAAAAGATGAAATGAAACATAGATTATACATGTTACTCTCTGGTTGTGGTAATATTAGCAAATATGTCATTAAACGAGGATATGCATTTATAGAATTTGAAAGCCCGGAATCTAAGGAAAAAGCTTTAAAATTTAATGATTATTTTTTTATAAGAAAAACAATTAAAGTTCTACCCGTCCGTCCGAAAATAACAAAAACAATACTTATAAGAGCATCCCAAGATATAATAAATATGATTGCAAAAAAATGTCGAGTAAAAATAAGAAATGTACCTTCGCGAAATTTAACATTTATAGATTTCAATAATTTAGAAGATAGTAAAAAAGAATATGATAGACTACGTAATAAAAATGTGGATGTAAGATTTGTATAAATTTTTTTCAACTTATTTTTTATTTTTTGAAAATTAAAATATTTTTACAATGTAGAAATTGCCCTATGGGATGTATTTCATGCAATGAACCAGCGAATATCAAGTTAAAAGATATATCTTATTGTAATAATTGTTTCGGCGTACAATTCAAAAGAAAAATAATGAAAGTTTTAAAAAAGAACAATTCTAATATTCTTTTGATAATGAATAACGATACGCTTAAATTTTATATTCTAAAATTTATTATTTCCCAAATATTTAGTAATAATAAAAAAATTACATATAAAATTACAGAAAATATAAAACATGAAACAGATGACGCAGTATTGTTGGCAGATGAATGTCTTGATGATATTGCAATAAATATTTTTGATGGATTTTCCAATAATATGGATTTATATAATATACAAACACAATCTTCTATTCAAAAAGAACATAAAATTTTATATCCATTTTTTTATATTTCACGAAAAGAGTTGATATATTTTTATTTTTTGAATAGAAAAGAAATTGAGGGATTTAAATATTATAAGATGAGTGAAGAAAGAAAGGTAATATATAATTTTTTAAATACACTGGCAATAAAAAATTATTCTACAAATTATAATATTATAGAAGCTTTAAAGAAAGGAATAGAAGTAAAAAAAGAGAATGAAAAATAATTTAAAAAAGATTAATGGTTAATTTTAAATTTTAAACAATAAAACAGTTTTAAAAGATGATTATAAATAATGTTACTAACATTTAATATTTATTTTTAAACAGGATTTTTATTCATAAAACTTCATTAAGAAGTGTAACAGGTACGATATGATTTTTTGATATCTTTTTCTTTTTTACCTAAAATTATTTATAGGAATTTAATTATGGTTATTGTATTTTCTTTAATAATTATTTAGTTGCTCAAAAAAACTTTTAACTGTAATTATTATTCAATTATTCAAAATACAGTAACCATAATTAAAGGTTATAACTTTAAATATAATTTTTGTATTCTATGTTTAAAACAAAAATCTTTAAAAGTTTTGATTTGAGGATAAAGAGAAATAATAGGAATCAAAACATAATTGTTTGTTGTAACAATCTGTTTTAAGTTGATAATTTATAATTTTTATGATAGATGTAAATTAATGAAGAAAAATATTATCTTTATTTTTATTTTATTCGCTTGGACCATTTTCGCCGCACAAAGATTCGTGGAAGAAGAAGAGGATAACAGTTTAATATGTAGAGCCGACAATAGTACATATACAATAAATATAAAAATACATGCACCACAGATGATTATAGATACTATAACTGAGAAATATAAAGAATTGGGAGGAGAAGGAGAAGAGCAAGATGCAGTAGAATCATATTTTGGAAGTATTGTAGATGCTTTAAATGAGTACCTATATAGATTCAGAGTTCAATTACATTTGTTTTTAAATGAATATACTATAGAAAAAACTATGGGTGGTATAAGTGTCACTCCTTATTGTGAATCCGATGCACCAATACAGAAAAAAACTTCCGATGCACTTACTTTTTTAACTAGTTCTTATCCTACCAGTGTTGGTATTCATTATTTCCTTTGGGGCTGTTTATCACTCGATAACAGTAAACCTGTTACTTTTGTTCATGTAAATCAACTTTGTGGAAGATGTATAGGTTCAGGGTGGATTGGAACACAAGCAACAAGAGAAGTAATGATGCTTGCGATTCTTGACGCATTGACTGGACCTAAAAACAATGATATTGGTAAAAAAATGACAGATCATGAAGTAGCTACCGGGTTATGTAAATACGCTGCTGAATGTGTAGGTATGACAAAATCTGAAATAGGTCAGATTGTTGAAGGAAGAGTACCTGTAAGATACACTGATACATATGCAGATAGAGCCCATTATCAAACAGGATATGATAATTCGGATATGAAAAAATTCTTAACAGAAACACATTAATCTAATAAACAGTTTTAATAAAATATTTTTTATTTATTTGGTTTCATCATTCTTTTTTAGAATATAATTTTGTTCTTCCTTAAGCATATTCTCTCGGTAAAAAATCCTGTAATCTGAAACATTTGTTTTTGCGATTTCATTTTTTTCCGTACTTCCAATCCATTTTAATTTTTGTTCTTCGCTAAAGTCGGAATGCATGACACTATTTCTAGCAAGTTCACATTGATCACAACTAGATAATTTCCACATCTGTGAACAAACGCAATATTCTTCCATTAAAGGATCTTTAAAATAATGAAATTGCAAAGGATCATCAGTAGAAAGCGAGATTGAAAGACCAATAAGAAAAAAATCATAGAACGGGCTTTTGTTTATTTTTAAAAATAAAGTATTATTACTTAGAGGCGACATATAAATGCCTATTTGTGTTAAATAGTAAAGATACTGGAGTGTAAACGATTTACGTAGCTGGATTCCATGTGATATTCCTTTAGATGTTAAAAATCCATAAACTAAATGATCTATATCACCTATTTCACCACAATGAGGTCTGAATGAAAAAGTATTTAAACCTTTAGCTTTTCTTAAAACATTCAAAGATTTAATGTTGTAGTAAAAATAATAGATGTAATAAAAATAAGGAGGGTTGTCAGGGAAATCCCATTGATCAGGAGGACTATATTCTAAAAGTTTTATTTCTCTTAAACTTTCATCATCAACGGTGTCAAACGAGCCTATTTCTTGTAAAAGTTTTGCAAGATTCGGATCTTTATTAGAATCTAATGTTACATCAAAAAGTGGTTTGAAGAAATTTTGAATCATTTCTCCAAAATTTTCTACTTTTTTCGCTTTTTTATGCACATGATAAAGTCGCGGAAATTGTATTATCCATCTTACATGCTTATTCAATAATTTATTATTTATTATCCAATTACTGAGAGTATTCCATTCTCCTTTTGAATACCCATATACAGAAATCCTTAATTCATAATATTGATATTTTGTCTCCTCGAAATTTTTAAATAGTTGTTTAGTCAATTCACATAAATATTTACCTTTGCTATAATTATCGTATTTCAAAAAAATCTCTCTTAAAACATTTTCCCCGTATGGAGAAAATTTTGTTATAAATTGATCAAATCTGTGATAACTATCTGTATGTGCATGTGTATCAATATTTTCTATTCTTATTTCATCCAAAGATATATTTAATTGTTTAAAAATGTCTTTAAGCCTATATTCTTCCCCTCCCTTCTCATGGACTATATCATCACCTTCATTTTTTAACTTATATTTTATAAATTTTAAAAGATGCTTTGAATTCATTGCTGCTGAATGATGAATATGTGTATCAACCTTAACTATTTTGTAAAAATCTTTTTTTGAATTTTTTCTCTGATCAACTTTCTCTCTTGCTGTCATTATATTTTTATACATTAAAAAATTATGCTTAAGATATTCCAATCTTCTATAACAAAAGGAAATTGTAGGTTTATGATATACTGTATTTAATATTATATTTCCATCATTTATGAATTCTTTTATGGTAATTGGTTTATAATTTTTCATCTTCGGAATAAATAAACCAGCGTCATAAGTAAAATCAAAAATATCATCATCACAATACTCGTTAAATTCTTTCATATGCTTTTCACGTAATTTTATTGCTTCTTTAAGTCTTTTAAATATTTTTGTGTTACTTTCTAAATCTTCAAAAAAGCTCCATGTAAATGTATTTGATTCCATTACAAGGGTTAAAAGTTTTCATATATAAATTCAAACTGTTTCTAATTTACCAACAAATATTTACATAGTAAAACATTATTATTTATAATATGTATCAGAGTATAAAAATAATAAATTTGTATTTGGGTTTTACTTTCAGTTATAATTTTTTAATTCGAGAATGAAAACAATAATATTTTTTTATTTTCCATCAAAAGAGGAGAAACTATATCATCCACCTATTATGAAACAATAATAAATTTGTTATGTTTTGATATTTTTATATGAAACAATTAGTATAAATTTTACAGAAACCGACGGTTGATTATAAATGTAAGAAATAAAAAGTAGATATAAAAAATTCATATAATAAAGTATGTTTTTAATTAAAGTATTATTAAAAAAACAATTAATAAAAAGTTAATAAAAAAAGTATATAATATTAAACATACTCTATGTTATGAAACTTTAATTAACCATAGGGTTAATAATAGAAACTTGTAACAAAAAACATCATGATGAAAAAATAGTTTTTCATCCATAAAGATTGTTATGAAATTTGTTAGCAACGAAATGTATGGTACTTTAAAGGATTGTAATATCCTAGGTATTACAATCAACTGTAGTCACAGTTTATCTATAGATTTCTTTTAATATTATTTTTTTCAATTATTTTTATCTAATGATTCTTTCTGTTTTTTTTATTCATCTGTCTCAAAATATTCTCAATAAGATTATAATAAAATAGGTATGTGCGAGATTTTATTCCCCTCTATGTAAAACAAAAATAATATTGTTTTATATAAATTTAAAGATACGGATCTTGTACAATATACTAAAATTCGACAAAGTAAAAGATTTTTTTTCAAAAGTACTGATAGATATATGCTTTTCTTTTGGCTTTTGAAAGAATAAAAACAAAATAGGCTTTAAATTTTTTAATAATATTAGTTGTCTGCAATATCAATTATCTGTAGATATTTTTTATAATATCTGTTTAAATCATACGCTAATATGGTAATATAATTGATTTTCATTCAAAGAACACCTTCTAGTCATCATATAGTTGTTCCATTTAAAGAAATAATTTTTACCTATATTTAATTGGGAAGAATATGCTGAAAAATACCAGAGGATTGCTATTATTTTTTTACAAAAACCAAGTGGTGCATTCTGGTATTATTTAATATAAGTGTCGGTTCATTTATTCCCTTATCATTACATATACTTTAAAAATTTAGTAAATATTCTGAAAAATTAAGCGTATTTAATGAATTCTAATTAACATGAAAATTTAGCATTTCACATTTATTCACTGTCACTATAACAAAACTGTCTTTAGTTTTAATATCACCAATTGTGAGAATCGCAAAAATTCCTATTAAAAATCTTTAGACTTTGCAAATAAACTAAATTTAACGCCATCTATGAATACAAAAATTTTAATCTCTTTTTCTATTTTTCCGAATGAAACTTTTATTTATCAAAGCTTCCTGGCCGGTTGCGGCCTACCATGGTCTGTGACCTTCGGTTCCTCGAGCGAATTTAAGCTTGTACTAACTGGTTTCGCTACATATATGCATTAACCTCATCCTACCTTATGCTCCGGGTGTTAGGATTTTGCGTCTGGTGCGCGTCGCCGCCCCCACTTCCAGCTCTTAAGGAATTCCCAGCCTCTTTCGTTTCATAGTATTGGCCGAGTCACAAATCAATACAGGGATTGCAACTACATCAGCTAAACACTACTTTAATCTAGTAGCGGGGCCGTCATACAAGGCACAGCTATGCTGTGCTATCGAAACCTCACCCACTCAACAACCTTTTTTCTTCTCTTCTGCATTTATTATTATTTTTTTTTGTTTTGAAAACTTTTTCTGGATGAGGGATTCGAACCCGCCAGGCTTGGGGTTTGGTTACCACCCCACGACCACTGGGCCAGGCGGACCTATCTCTTTTTCTATTTGTTTTGAAAAGAAAACATCTGTAAATATTTTCTTTTCATTGATAATATTTGTATTATTTCTCTTAACTGGTGTAATAATTGCTTATGTTGATCGGAAACAAAAATAATCCCAAACTTTATTAATAACTGGCAAGCATACATTTTTAAAGAAATATTCCTGTGTATCTTTTTAATCCTTTTAAAGTAAACTGTATCCAGTTTATAATCAACTTTTTCCCCCTGTCTAAAAAATGAAAATTTTTTTTTCTAATGACTTTAATTCATCTTTCATTTTTGAAAATTATAAAGATACTGTGTATTGCTCTTGTTTTAATATTCGTCGTATTTGATATTGAAATAATGATTTCTCTTATTAAAATAAATTTTCTTTCTTTCTTATTAATTTTACGTCTAGCATATATAGTTTCGATGGTTGTTAATTCCTGTAATATCGTATTACTTAATTTGTATTTTCATTTATAAATATATAATTTTTGTTATTGAAATATTTTATTTTTATTAAATTAAAAAAAAGTCTTATCATTTTTTTATTTTTTAAAAATTAAATGAAGATACTTGTATTACAAAATATATATAAAACATTAAAAGATTATAATATCTATCAATGTTCTTATACAATATACGATATTAGTAAAAATTAGAAAAAATAATTTATAAAATCCAATTTGGATGAAAACACAATTTTAAACCCTTCTTAAAAATAAAATCATTGTAAAAATATTTTTTTGATAAAAAAAATATATATATTATTTTTTTTATCTCTTATAAGCATTATGGTAGAAAAAAAATCAAATAACAGTGATAAAAATATGGAGATGGATTTAAATAATGAGATGCATAATTATGGTATTGGTAATTCACTAAAACACAAAAATTTAACTTCAACAGAAAAAGAATTAGAAAATATAATGAATACTGAAAATACAACAAACCATCCAGAAGTGATCGATTCGAGAAAAAACTATAATGGATATTCTACATCATTCTATTGTCCGGTATGTGCTATATTCTATGATGATGTTTTGGATTTAAAATATCATGTGTTTAAATATCATATTGCTGATCTTGATATATTCGTTTGTTTTGATAATACGTGTCATAAATCTTTTTGTATCTTTAGTGAGTATAGGGAACATATAACCAAATGTCATAGCGATAGAATAGATATCTTTCATTCTATAATATATCAAAATAAGCCATATTATATTCTTAAAGAACATTTAATTCTCTTACATTTTTATAGAACGAGTAACATAGATATTTCGTATTTAGATAGTATTTTTTGTTATGGATGTTTTCATTATGTACAAAATAGAGATATGCACTCATGTGCGAACAACTTTTTTTATTTGAAAAATTGTCCTTGTTGTGGTAAACACATAAGTTTTGGAAAAACAGTTACACATTTTTTATATGAATGTAATGCTGGTTTGTTTAACCTTATATCCGGAAAGGGAAATAAAAATTATTTGATTTGATGTTTATCGGTTATTTTTGGAATATGTGTTGTTCATTTAAAATATAGTATAATCTCTTATACGTAAATGTATATGAATTATAAAAAATCTCTTATTAATTTCTATCTTTTTTAACTCGAAAAATAATAAATAAATTGCAATTCAATTCTAATTCAGTTCTTCTAATATTCCGTGTGCGACATGTAACGTAAGTCTTATTCTTTAGAAAACCATTTTTTTAGTTATTTAACGTTTTAAACTTTTTTATAAATTTTTTATTATTTAATTTTCTCCCAATGAAATTTTTAGCTTTGATCAGCGGTGGTAAAGATAGTATATATACTATTATGCAATTAAAAAAATGTATGCATGTTCCAGTTGCTCTATTATATATGAAATCTACAACTACAATAGATAGTTATATGTATCAAAGTGTAGGAGAAGAGCTTATTGAATCAATTGGAAAATGTATTGATTTACCTTTACATATCGTTGAAACGAAAAATAGAAATTTGAATCTAAATTTGGATTACAAAGAAACAGAGAATGATGAAGTGGAAGATTTGTTTTCTGCTATAAAAATTCTTAAAGAAAAATATAAATTTGAAGCTGTTTCATCAGGAGCAATTCTTTCAAATTATCAAAAAAATAGAATAGAAAATATATGTGATAGGTTGGATTTAAAATCTTTGACACCATTATGGAATCAAAATCAAGAAGAACTTTTGAAGAAAATGGTTGATGATAGTTTAAATGCTATCATTGTTAAAATTGGTACACCAGAGTTAACAAAAGAAATAGTAGGGGAAGATATTTCAAAATTAATAATAAAAAATTATAAAATAACAAATATGTGTGGAGAAGGCGGAGAATATGAAACAATAGTTTTAGATTGTCCTATTTTTAAAAAGAAAATAAATATTTTAGAGAGTGAAGTAAAAGTTCATCCAGAAGAAGAAAATAAAAATGAAATAACATTTTATATGAAAGTAAAAAATTTTGAGCTAATAAAAAAATAATTAAATCTTAAAATATTGATATATTTTATTATAATAGAACAAACATTTACCCTTATGATATCATACGATTTAATGTATCCAGGAGATATTTTTAATATGGGATCTGTAAACATAGATTATCTTACAGAGAATTATACACCAGGATATTATTTTCATTATATTTTTAATTATCCAAATGAAATATATTCTATAAAAAGAGGAAATAAAGTTTTAGGCTATCTTATAGGTAAGAATGAAGAAAAAGATGGAAGAACAGGACATGTTACAGCTATAAGTATTGCACAATCTATAAGAAAGTTTGGATTTGGATCTAAATTAATGGATTTTTATGAAAATGAAGAGGAAGGTAGATGTGCATCTTTTATTGATTTATTTGTCAGAAAATCAAATAAAAAAGCGATAGATTTTTATTCTAAAAGAAATTATGTAGTCAATGAAATTATAGAAAATTATTATTCTAATCCAGTAGAAGATGCATATGATATGAGAAAGTATTTTAATGATGAAGAACAAAATATAGGAAATGTGGATTAAATAAACTCATTTTATTTTTTTTAATTTCAATAATTTTTATTGAATAAATATATTTTTTTATTCTAAAAATTTATAATGGATTTGATTATTTTTTTTAATGGAAACTCAATTTCATAATTTTTTTTTCAAATTATAAGTCATGTAATTAGGAAATATAATAATAATTTGTATGCAGCAATAATAATGTATTTTGATTTAAATATTTCTTACTAAAAAATTATAAGTTATATATTTTGGTTTCTTTTGACTATTTGAAGTTTGTTGTGTTATATCTATTGCGTTACTTATATCAATTATAAATTATATTATATTCTAAAAGATAGAAATATTATATTTATATTTTTTATGTAAATAAAATTATTTTATCCATGTCATGCTTTAATTGTAAAACCAATAAGGCAATAATCTTAAGATCACGTAATAGAGAAAAAGTATGTAAAATATGTTTTTATTATTTATTTGAAGAAGAAGTACATGATTATGTAAGCAAACTTTTTAAGCCTGGTGATAGAATAGGAATAGCAGTAAGTGGAGGTAAAGATAGTACTGTAATGTGTCATGTAATATATACACTTAATAAAAGGTATAATTATGGTATAGAATTATTTTTATTGAGTGTAGATGAAGGAATAAAAGGATATAGAGATTTTTCTTTAGAAATAGTAGAAGAAAATAGAAAAGATTATAATTTATCATTGAAAATAATATCATTTAAAGAATTGGTAGGTGAGACTATGGATGAAATGGTGAAAAAAATAGGATTGAAAAATAATTGTACTGCATGTGGAATATTAAGAAGAACGGGTTTGGAAATTATGTGCAAGAAATTAAATATAAATAAACTTTTAATGGGGCATAATGCAGATGATATGGCTGAAACTACAATCTTGAATCTTATTAGAGGAGATTATAAAAGATTAGTGCAAAATAAAAAAGTATATGTTGATAGTGTTAAATTACAACGAATACATCCATTTAGATATTCTTATCAAAAAGAGATTATTTTATATGCATTCCATCAGAAATTGAAATATTTTTCTGTTGAATGTACACATTCAAAAGGTTCACATAGAGGATATGTTAGGGATTTTTTAAAAGATATGGAAAAAGTAAATCCTGGTGTGGTTTTAAATATAATTAAAGCAACAGAACAATTATCAACTAATATTCCAGTAGAAACATTTAATTGTATTTTCTGTAATGCTGAAACTATATCCAAAAATAAAATATGTCAGCTATGCGAGTTAGCGAAAAAATTACAATCATTACCTATTAAAGAATAATTTAATAAATTAATTTATATATTCTCTACAATTAAGTTCTCCACATAAACATTTTACTTTTTCGGTTCCACCTGTAAAATAATAATCGTATGTCAATTCTTCACCCTTAAGAATATTTCTTTTAGCACAGATAATTACACCATTCCAAGTTCCAGAAGTAGCCAATGTAGAAAAGCAATTGGGATTACATGAATGATTGATATATTTGGCTAAGTTACTTTTAACGGTCGCGTCAATAATAGTATTTTTATCTACGGTAAAAAAATAACATCTATTTTTGTCGTAAATTTTTTCTCTGCGATTGGCTTCTTCTGGTATGATTTCTTCTCCGTAATAAATTATTATTGGTTCATTTCTTATAAAATTTTTATCGGCGAATAATCCAAATCCTTCTACTGAACTTTTTCTTAAAATACAATTTTCTTCAGAAACGTGTGATATAGTTTGAGTGAGTGTATGATTTCTAACTAAAGAATAAATATTACATTCATCGCAATGTCCTGGTTCTATATAATTTCGACGGGGAAGATATTCTTCGCCGTAATCCGATCTACTATTAATATCGTATGATAATTCTTTTTGTTTCAATTTTTGTTTTTCACGCAATTCTATCTCTTTTTTAAACAAATGAAATGAAAGCCCAAATGTTTTAAAAATATAAAAATTGGCCATATCTATATTTTGGATGGAAAATCGTTTAAGTATATTTTCCGTTTCTGTCCTTATACCATTCAAATAATATGAACCTTCTTTATACTCAATAATTTCATTTTCTCCTTTTCTGAAAATATTTCTTAAATACCATTCTTTATCCAAATATATGATTTTCTTATCTATCAACGCTATATCCTTACTCATGGGTAATTCTGAGCCATCTATTTCTGTGGTATATTCGATTAAATTGTGCACTAAATGCGATTTACAACTAGGTATGGTTAGATCACTAAATATTAATGTATTAAAAGAACAATACAAATGGTATGGACCTTTATCGCATATAACACATGAGATTGTAGCACCGTCTTTATGACATTTAATACATTTTCCTGCTTTAAGTGAATAAATTGTATAATTTTTTGTATTTTTATTAAAAAGTATACATCCCGCATGCCCGTAAACAGTAGGTTTATAATTCTTTATTTCAATAATCTTTCCTACATCAGATAAACTATAATCAATATCCATTTTACAAGCAAAACAACTATTATATGCATCTGTTTTATATCTTCTCATATTTTCTATCATATTTTTACTTTTAGTGCATATTTCGCATTCATAAAATGTATTTTCTAAATTTTCATATTCTTCTTCTGTTATTTTATTATCACAATTAAAATGGATCCATCGTTGACAACTAGAACACTCCATCATTTTTATTTCATAATCGTTAGGATTGTAGTTTTGATAACATAATGGACAATAATCTTCCACATGTCCTTTACATTCTATATTTTTTTCTTTCTTACAAAATTTACATTTTTCTTTAACTTCTGGTATTATTTCACCGATAGTACCTAACAACACACTTGGATCTATTTCTTCTAATTGATATAGAAAATATTCCTGTAAAATATTTTTCCTTTGTTTTAAGAAACGAGATTTTCCAAATACGATTTTAGAAACCTTCAAAAAATTATCATCATCTAAATTTTTATAATTATCCAATAAATACTTTACTTTCCATTCAGCTTTAAAATCTTCAAAAAATATTTTTGATGATATTGCTTGTTCATGGGTTGTCCATATCATAGGGTGTTACGAAAGAAATAAATTATCAGACATATTGAAATTGAAGTAATAGTTATAGGATATTCAATACATCATAAAATATTGTATTTGATAATGAATTAAAAGTATTTCTAGAAATTAAAAATTGGTTATCAATATCAAATTTGATATATTAAGTTGTTGATAACATTAAAAGATGATGTTCTATTTTATTGTCTTTTTTGTTAAAATTTTTCTATGATATAAGTTTTGTAATAAAAATGTCATTTTTTTTACATAATTTTTATGTCAATGGTATTTTGATATAAAGATTATAATCAAATCTAAACAATGTATTGGGTTTTATCTTTAATTATTTATTAGAGGTATTATTTGCCTATAGCATATCAAACTTTGTTTTTGATTACGTAACAAAGTCTAAACAATACATTTATTGGTCCTAATTTAGATATTTTAAAAAGAGTATTTTATTTGTGTTTAAACTTAAATTCTTTTCTAAAAATTTTTACAATCAACAATTCTCCTATTATTATTTTCTTGTTAATAATTGGAGGATAGTAAATATGACTGATAATTAATGCTGATTTTATTGGTGTTGTTTTACAACAGTTTTATTTCAAAAGAAATGTATGGAGTTGGTTTATGAATGGTTTTGGTTGTAAACATTATTACAGAAACTGTTTAATAATAACAGACTGCTGTAAACGATCATACCCATGTAGACACTGCCATGATCTTAACGAGGACCATATTATTGATAGACATAAAACTAAAGAAATGTTATGTTTGTTTTGTGGTCTTATTCAAGAAGCATCTAATAAATGCAAAAAATGCGAAAATTTCATGGCGAGATATTTTTGTACATTATGTAAATTTTGGACAAATGATGTAAATACATACCATTGTATGAAATGTAAACTTTGTAGAAAGGGTAATCCTAAAGACTTTTTTCATTGTGATGAATGTTCTGTGTGTATGCAAATAGAATTAAAAGATAACCATCGACATATAGAAAATACATTAAAGAGTACATGTCCCATATGTGCTGACTATCTATTTGATTCTGTTTTTGAAATATTACAGCTGAAATGTGGTCATCCCATTCACGAAAAATGTTATTTTTCGTACAAATCATCTTCAATACAATGTCCTATATGTTTAAAATCCTCTGGTCATACAAATACTTTAAATAAAAAGATAGACCATATTATACAAGAAAACAATACTATTCAAAAAGAAACAACACAATTAAATTGTGAATTATCATGTTATGATTGCAATCGAACTGGGAGTAATTGTTATCAATTTTTATATAACAAATGTAAAAGATGTGGTTCATATAATACAAGAATAAATGAAATTTTTAAAGAACAATAAAACATTTTTGAAGAAATATCACAATTATAAATAAAAATCTTTAGAAACTGATAATTTTATTTTTTTAAAATATTATATTTAAATATAAACCAATTTAAATGTACCAATAATACATGAATGAAAAATTTTATAATCTTTTGGTATAAAATAAAAAAGTTATTCTGAATATAAAATGTAATAATCTCAAGATCTTAGTAATAAGTAGATAAAGATTTTTTTCTTTTCTTAAATATGCTTTATAAACCACAATAGACTGCAATCGGTTAGTAAACTTCTATAAATAAAAGTTTTATTAAAAAAAATAAAAATTATTATTCTAAATATTTTTTATCCATGTCGTTTGACAATCTTCGAAGAAAAAATATAGAAAAAGTCGAACTTAACTTTAACGAACAAGATAAAAAAGCATTTGTCGATTCCTTTAAAAATATTAAAAAGAAAAAAATTAAAGAAAACATAGCACGTAAAAAACACGAACTTAAAAAAGATAAAAGAAAAAGAAGAAAAGAAAGAAATAAACAATTACTACAAAAAATATTACGATAAATGTTATTATTATCAAGCGTATAAAATATTTAATTACAATATATAAAAATAAATGTTTTTTTATTTTATCTTTTTACTGTGTTTTTATTTCTGCTGGAATTGTAAAATAGAGCAATAAAAAATTAAATCTTAAATTTATAGTTCCATCATAAGAACTCAATTTTTTATCTGGTTCAAAATACAAATTTACATAGATAAAATCTCCGCTGTGTATATACACACTATTAAATTCATATAAATATTTTCCATCAACCTCAAATGTTTCCATATTTACACCATCGTTTGGTAAATATTTCACTTTATTTAGAGTAATATCAAAATAACTGGTATTATTTATACAAAACTCTGTGTAAATACCATCTACTACATCTATTTCTGCCGAAATTTTTAAATGCTTCTGAAAATAGATTATAATTAACGTGTATAAGAGAAAACACAGAAATATAATATAAAAAATGGTTTTTAAAAACTTTGGTAATAGAAAAGATAAAAGAAACATAAAATATTGTTTGAATTGATAAAGTATTTAATAATAAATATACTGATTTATTTATCAAGTCATATAAATAATATTCTAAGAACATATCTTTAAGTGATACCCTTTTATATTAAAATTATTATAAAAAATAATATGCCGATAGACATTATTCAATGAAAATCTCATTAAAGTAATTTAATATAAAGAAAAAAAAGAATATATTAAAAATATATAATTCTTATTATAAAGAGGATAAAATATAAAAAAATACAATCATCTCATTTTTTAAAAATATTAAATATTGTCCGTGGGTGTAATAATAAAAATTCTAATAAATGGGCAGATGAGAGATTTTCTTCTTCTATGATAAAAAAACATATAATATTTTAAATATCGAAGTTACTTTTTGATATATTTTTTATTTTTTAAATAATATAATTCACTTAAATCGTATGAGTAATTTAATTAAGAATAATTAATAAATAATAACCAGTAAGAATTTCCAAGTATATTTAAACAAAGATTATATGATATTTTAGTTTTATTGTAAAACATTATATCGCAAGTAACAAACAATGATGAAACATTTTCATATTAAGATATAAAAAACAAAAATTAAACCCATTAACATGAGTATGAATAAAAATGATAAAGATGTACACGATCAAGAAAATAATGAAATAAAAAAAGAACATACATTTTGGCAGACACAGCCCGTGGAAGTTGGTGATGATAATTGTGTAATAGAAAAAAAATGCGAAATTGTAGAAAAATCTATTGTTCTTCCAAAATATTTTAAATTTTCTACTTTGGATGTAAAAAATGAATTACACGCAGTATATGAATTTTTGAAAGAAAATTATGTAGAAGATGGACACTCAAAATTTAGATTACTTTATTCAAAAGAGCATCTTTTATGGCAATTGTTATCTCCTGGATTTAAAAATGAATATGCTGTCACAATAAAATATAAAAATATTATAAAAGGTCTTATATTTGCTACAGAAAAAAATATAAAAATCAATGGAAAAGAACAGAAAATGGCAATAGTTAATTTTTTGTGTTTGGATAAACAATTAAGAAATAAAAGATTATCACCAGTAATGATATCAGAAATTAGAAGAAGAATTAATTATAATAATATTATATCTGCTATATTTACCGCTGGACAAGATCTTCCATTTAAATTAACACAGGTAAAATATTATCATTATTTGATAGACATCCATTTTCTTAACAAAATTGGATTCTGTGATGAAACATTCTTATCATTGAAATATAATTTATCTATTGGTTTGAACACAAGAGAATTAAAAGAAGAAGATTTTGATCAAGTAAAAATATTATACGATAGAGATATGAAAAATAAAAAAATATACGAAATTATGGATCAAGAGATGTTCAGATATAATTTCTTAAAGAAAAAAAATGTTGTTTATTCTTATGTAAAAGAAGAAGGAGGTAAAGTTATAAGTTTTGGATCATTTTATATTTTAAGCACCACAGCAATAGAAACCAATCAAGAAATTCCATGTGCTTATCTTTACATGATAAACGGGGATAAAAAATATGAAATGGTAAAAAGTTTGATAGAGCTTAGTAAGATAGAAGGATGTAAAATGTTTAATACAACAGATATATTCTTTAATGAAGAAGAACTTTTAGAGCTCGGCTTCTGTAAGGGAGATGGAAAATTGAATTATTATCTTTTTAATTATAAAGCATCACCTATAAATCCAAATGAAGTTTATTACACGATTCCATAATTAAATTCAAATTGAGGTACAATTTTTTTTAATGGAAATTCGTTAAAAAAATATTTTTTATAAAATTTTTATTTTTTTATAAAGAATAAAAAATTTGAGGAATAAAATAATAATTTATTCTGCTGGTAATGTTACCATACCTTCATTTATCTCCCTAATTACTGTTTTAGGATTTTTTCCTTCTACAGTACATCCTACAGATAAACATGTACCCAATACTTGTTTAACTGTTCCTGTTAATGTTTTAGAATATGCTTTAGTTGCTACTTTTCTACCAATTATAACAATATCTGTCATGGAAAGATCTCCTGAGTGATTAATGTTTTTTACTTTCTTTCTATCTCTTGGTGGTTCGTTTAATGCTTCAATAACAAGATTGGCTGTGCTAAGAATTACTTCTACTGCAGCCTTTCTATCCTTTATACGTAATAAAACACCAACTTTCATTCCTTGGTATTTTGCAGTAACTTTTTTTATATCTTCTCCTACTACTTTGGCAGATATACCTAATGGACCAACACGTTGGGCAAGAGTACTACCAGGTGCTTCACCACCTACAACACGTAAGAATATTAGTTTTTCATCGGAATCTTGTTTTGGTGCAGACATTGAGGGTAAAAAAATTTTGGAAAAATAAAATATCTTTCAATATGAAAAATACTTTTTGAAAAATATATAACAGAGAATAAGACGAGAGTGGTGAATATACTCTAATACTTATCAATTACAAATCAAAAAATAACGAGAAACCAAAATTACGTATCATAAGAGATTATAATCTATTATAAAACTTTTATAAATAAAAATTTCATCTAAGAACGTAATGAAAATAAATAAAATTATAATAATGATATATTATATCAAATATTTATTGGTAATATAATTATTTAGAATGTGTATATAATTCAATTATAAAAAATAGATGATTTACTATTTGATTCATTATTTTATTTAAGTTGAAAAAACATATTAATATAAAACTAGATTATAGGAAATGAAGATAATAAAAACAATAATAACGATTAAAAAACATATCGATATAAAAGTAGATTATAAGAAATGATTCATTTTAAATTGTTATCTGATTATCAACAACCTATAATCATTTTTTAAAGAAAATGTTATTTACCCTCTTTATGAACGACAAAACAATAGAATCACTTATAATAGAAATACACGATCTTAACAATCTTACCAAAGAATATAAAACCGACGTAGATAAAAAAAATAAAAAAATATCCAACCTTAACAGAAAAATAGAAATTCTTGAAGAAAAAATAATAAGCCTTAGTAAAATTAACATTCAACAAAAAAATAAAATATTATCATCACAAAAAGAAAACAAAAGAGTTGAGAAACATTTGAAAGCTATTATAAAAAGAAAGGAAAATAATAATAACAATAAAGAAAATGAAGATAATATTTTGGCAACAACTATTATATTGTTGGGTGAGCATTATAATTTTGATGGTGATATTATTTTAAGGATATTAAAAGAATTAAAATCTGTAGATATAAAATTAATAACAAAAATAATAGAGAAATTGGTAATAGAAAATAGTAGAAAAGAAGAAATAAAGATATTTGAAAATAACGTTAAAGAAGATAATTGTGAAATAAAAGATATAAATTTTGAAGATGATAAAGAAGAAATAGAAATACAAAAAAATATAACAGAAAATAGTATAGAAGAAGAAAATATAATATAAAATATTATAAGATAATATGTTCATGAAACATAAAGATATTTTAATTAAATATATTTAACATAAAATATATCTTCAAACTAATTAAATTATGTTAATCTGTATTATAAGGGAAAATAATTATAACTATTCAAAATATTTTTTAAGAACATTATACATTAATTTACATTCTTAACCAAAATAAAATCATATTGAATGTATCTACACATCACTCGATAAATTAATTTAGATTTTTTAACGAAAATAAATATCATATATAATACTGATATATAAAAACTTCTATAAAGAGTATAATCATCTTAAAATATTTATAATTTATCTTTTATTATAACTGATATAACTGTAGGTCTCCCATGTATACACTTAAAAGGATATTTACATTCTTTAAATCCCAATATCAAATTCTTTATTTGAAATAAATTTAGCTTATCTCCAAATTTTATAGCATTGGAACAAGCAATACTTTTATTTCTTTCATCTATTATTTTATCTATTTTAAAAATATTATACATATTATTATTTTCTTCTATATAAATCCTAGTAATCTTTTCATATCTTATTCTTTCGTGTATAGCATGTTGATCTATTATAAATATTTTTTCTTTATTACTTAATATAATAAATTCATTATTAAATTGACCTATTATTCTACACTCGTATATATCCCTTCTCGAAACAGTATCTAAAAAACAATCATTTTTACTTTGTTTTATCTTTTTTATTTTTATATCACTTATTATTTTATTTTTATAATTTATTATTTCTAAATCTTCAATTGATTGCTTATTATTTCTTTTAAAATAATTTTTTAATAATATTATATTACCATTGGTTTTACTTATACAATATTTTTTTAAATTAATATATAAAATATTATTAAGTGTTGATAAAATATATATTCCATATTCATTTTCTATATCAATATTTAAAAGATACTTTATAAGATATTTTACAGTAAAATTATAAATAGATATATCTGTTTTTCCTTTATAAATATTTATAAAATCTTTATTATTTCTATTATCTAATTTATTGGTTTTATTATATGTGTTATTGGGTTTATTATGTAATTTATTATTTCTATCATATGTGTTATTATTTCTATTATCTAATTTATTATTTCTATTGTATGAGTTATTATCTATATTATCTAATTTATTATTTCTATCAAATATATTTTTATGTATTATTTTTATATCTCTTTCTAAATACATTGTTATATTATTGTTTATTCTTTCTATTATTATAATCTCATTTTTAAAAATATATTTATTATTTTCAATAGACGATATTACAATATCTATTACACTCTTTCCTACATCAAAATATATATAATCTTCATTCAATAAAAGAATACTACCATTTTGCTTATAAATATATTTAAACAAATTATCCATAAAGGGAAATCTTAGAATATATTATATTTTCTATATTAGGAATAATAAAACAAACAAAAAATTTAAATGAGTTTAAATAAATATGTTATCTTTTAATATATTATGTTTGATAAGTATAAATTTAATAAAAAATATATAACTGACATGTATTAAATTAAATAATTGGAATATATTATTGCATTTTATTTACATATTTTAATTTGTATAATTCCTAGCTAAAATAATATAATTTTATAAGCGGATAAATAATTTTCTTATCTTATGATGAAAAATAAAATATATAATCATTTATTTTAAAGTAAGAGAACTTCATAAAAATAAAAATATTTATTAAAGAAAATAATCTAACATAACACTGATAATTATATTTCTATAAACGTTATTAAATTATAGATATATTATTTTAAGATATCTATTATTTATATGAACAGTTATATATTTAATATTATCATTAATATGTATTTTATTCATACATATATCTTTATAATTATAATTGTTTTCTCTATTTAATATTATATCTTCTTTACCTGATATTTTTATTATCACATTATTATAATTTAGATATTTTATAATATTCTCTATCTTATCATTTTTTAATTCCAAATATAAATCTTTACGATTTATTTCTTCTATTGAAATATCTTCTTGTAATGTAGATAATATAATATTTAAATATTTTATATCCAATATATTTTCTTTATAATATAAATTTATATATTTTTCAATTATTTCTTTTAATACAGATCTATTTAACTTTATATTTTCTTCTTCATTTGTACTATGATGATTTCTAGCAGAATTATTTTTCAATAGAATTTTATTTAAATTTATACTTTCTTTATTATTCTCATTTACATTATGACAATCTTTATCAGAATTATTTTTTAATATAATTCTATTTAAATTTATATCATCTTCTTTATTTACATTACAATAATCCTTATCAGAATTATATTGGTATAACTCTAATAATAATTTAAATACTATTTTTTTATATTTATCTTTAGCATTTAGTATTATATCTATAAAATAATATAACAATTCTAATCCTATATTACAAAAATGATATTTTTTCATTTCTAATGCAATATCATATATAAAAAATAATATTTTATTCTGATGTATATTATTTTCTTTTAATGTGATAGCTAATTGAATTTTAAGAACGATAGAGAGTAATGGATACTTATCTGATAATATATTATTTATTGAATGATATATCAATGGTATATCTTTTATTTTATAAGCGTATAATACAATGATAAAAACAGATAAAGAATTTATATTATTTTTTATAATCTTTATATCGTTTAATGTTATATTATTATTTCTATTATATCCATTATCTGTATTACCGTATATTGTTTCATCTGTTAATAAATTTATATATATTTTTTTAATATCAGAATTAGAATATTTTTTACAGGAATAATAATTCTGTAATATAAAATAATATTTGGATAATAATATATTTTTATTTTTTGTAAAATAGTTTATAGGCTTCTCTAATTCTATTATTTTAATTTTTATATCATTCAAATATTTATGTAATATTTTTTGTATATCTTCTTCGGTTATATCATTTTCATATTCTATTGTTATTTTGTTGTAATGAGAATATATACCTTTTTTTATAAATAAATTACATAGGAAATTTATTATGGAATTTTCTATGGTATTATTCTTTGTGTAAAATTTTGATATTAGATTTTGTGTTTTAGACATATATTTATATATTTCTTCTTCTATGGATATTTTTTCTATTTTATTATATTTTATATTATATTTGCTGTATGTATATTTCTTTGATGGGTGATATATAGGTGTATCGTCATTTAATGTATTATTTTGTAATTCTGAATATTCTTTAGATTTTATATTATTACCTGATTCTTTATCTATTTTCAACTCTTTTATAAATTCTATATTATTCTCTGATTTATTATCTATATTGCTATCTTTTATATCGTTAGTAAATTCTTTTGTATTGTTATTGCTTTCTGAATTTAAATGTTTTATATTTTCATTGTTATCAGAACAATTTACTTTTTTTAATGTAATGTATGGTTGAAAAAATTTTTGGATTGTTTCTGTATAAAAATTATCCATGGGGTTGTATATATAATCATATTTAAACAATAGAATCTTTATATTTCTAAGTAATAAAATATTATAATAAAATTAATGCTTCTAGGTAGCACTAACAGAATAATAAATTTAATATCTTTGTAGTAATTGAGTGAAACTTTTTTTTCTGATGAGAAACAGAAATAATTGTGACATAAAAAAATTACTTTAGATATTTTTATTACAAAATATTCGCTAATTTACATTTTATTTAACATTCCCTATAATTCCTTGATATTGTATTCATAATCAAAAAGTGAATTTCAAATCCCCTCCTTCTTTTTTTTCTTCGTAAAAAAGTATATATTCTGTTACATATTTAACAAGATTACAAAACCTTTCAGGTGTTATAAAAAACACATTTACCCCATCCCACATTGATGTCGTTATTGTCGTATCACGACTAATTATATTCATTAATGTGGAATAAAAATACAAGTCCAATATAAGACCTTTATGTTTAATGTAATATTTGAAGTATTTTTTTATATCTGGGAATAGAACGCCCATTTTATCCAGAAATTGAAGTTGTAAATCTTCATATGGCATAAGATTGGGAATAGAAACTAGATCTACACCATTGCCATGAAAATCTTTAATTTCGAAAAAATCTAAAGGAGACCAAGTTTCATATGTACAGTATATTTGTTTTATAATTAAAAGAAATATCATGAATGTATACATAATTTTAAAAAAAAATTGAGTTATTTATACTTTTTTTCGACAGCTATTAATTAATGAATTTATACCTTAAATAATAATTTATTTAAAAGTTGAAATTATTTATTGATAATTTTAAAAACATCCAATATGTATTATTAAATTTATTTTCTCCAAATAATTGGTATTTAAAGGGAATCAAACTTATCAATTCTTTAACAGTCACATTATTTTAATTGGTTATATTAATAAAGATATTAGATCGATGCAACCAAATTCTTATATTAGAAATACTCTACTTTCTATTAAAATAATTATATTCTTTTTTTAATTATTTTAAACTATTAAAACAATTAAATAAATGTAAATACATTTATACAAAAAAAATTAGATAATAAATATTTTTATTATATACGATTCTTCGATGTAAAATAAAATTATATAATTATAATTAAGAAAAGTTATAAATAAATTTTAAATTGTTATGATTTTTTGACATATAGAATAAAATAAAATAAAATGTGTTATTTATTTACATTGGTAAAGAATACTTTAATTGTTATATGTAATTGATTCTACAAATTAAATAATAATCATAAACATTAAACATCATTTTTAAACATTAATATTTAATTATTGGTTATCATTTTATTTTCCTTATTTTCACCTATAAATTTATTAACATCTATTTTTATAATTTTACTAATACCATTGAATTTATAGATGCCTGCTAGAACATTGGCTAGTTCAAACATATTACTACGAAGACTGATTACTAAGAATTGTGTATCGGTGGCTCTTTTACTAATATAATTGGCTATAACACTAACATTCTTATAATCTAATGCCGCATCTATTTCATCCATTACGTAGAACGGGGAAGGTTTGTATTGATGGAGTGCAAATACTAAAGCTAGTGAAGATAATGTTTTTTCTCCACCACTAAGATTGGATATATTATTCCATACCTTTTTTGGTGGTTTTACTGAAAGAATTATACCATCTGAAAAAGGATCACATTCATTTATCATTTCTAATTCGGCTGATCCTCCAAAGGTAATGGTTGAATATACTTTTTTAAGGTTAGATGATATTGAGTCAAATCCTGTTTTAAATTCTGTGTATCTTTTATCCTTTAATAAATTATATTCATCTATTTTACTATTCATTTCATTTTTGAAATTATTGAAGTTTTTATTTATTCTATCGAATTCTTGTTTCTTTTGTGCGTATTCTTCTAAAATTTTCCAGTCCACTTTTTTTTCTTCTCTTTTTATTATTTTTTTATAATTCTCTACCATATCTTCTAATTCTTCAATGTCAATAGATTTATAATCTATATTTTCTTCTTCTTGAAATTTTATTTCATCTGTACCAATGGATTTTATTTGTTTAGCTTCTTCTTTAATTTTTCCAAGCTCTATTTTATTGGATTCTAGTCTTTTTTTAGAATCTTTAATTTCTTCTTTTATCTCTGAAAATTTTGTTTCAAGCTCTACAGATTTCTGATATTCTGTTCCTATCTCTTCTTTTAAGCTCTCTAACTCTTTCACGTATATTTTAATGTCATTGTTTTTTTGTTTGTATTCATCTTCTATTTTTTCATATTTTGCCTTTTCATTTGTAAATTCTTTATGTTCAACACTTTTTAATTCTTTCTCTAACTTTAAAATCAATTTTTCTTTATTTTTCAAATCGTCTGTAGAAACGGAAGTTTGCGAAATCTTAAGATCATTATTTCTTCTTTCCAATAAATCAATTTGTTCATAAAGTAAATCAACCTCTGCTCTTTTACTTTTTATTCCCAAACCTTGTATGCTATTAAGCTTTTTTTCAAATACTTTAATTTTTTCTTTTTCTTTGTTAATTGTATTATTCACCTTTTCTATTTCTTTGTTCTTTTTTAATTTTTTCGCTTCTTTTTCTTTCTCTGTTATTTTATATTCAATCTCATTATATTTTTCATTTAAAAAATTAATTTTCTTTAAACTTTCATAACTTTCTATCAACATTTTTCTTTCGTTTTCAAATGTTATCAACTTTTTATTAAATTTATTTAATTCTGCCTCCAACTTATCTTTACTTACTAAACTTCCAAACATTTTAAAATTACTCATTAAACCACTTTTTTCTATAAGCGTTCCACTAAGTGTAACGGTCCTCTTTCTACTCGAACCAAATGATAGTTTTGTAGCTTCATCAACATCTTTACACATAAGTGTATCCTTCAAAACAAAAAAGAAACATTTTTTATAAATTTCATCACAGCTAATTAAATCTATCAGAAAAGGAACTTTTTCTTTTTGTAAATGCGGTATTGGCTTCATCTTATCCAAAATAATAAATGTAGTTTTGGGTAAACCTTCTCTTTTTATTACAGCAATACATTTCTCGGCTGTACTGGTTTTATCTACAACGATATTATTTATTTGTGCCTTACTTGCAGAAAATACTGCCTGCTCATATTTTTTATCGATATTTCCTAAATCACCGAGTCTTCCTAAAACACCTTCAATGTGTTTAATCTTTTTGAAAACTTCATTTTTTTGTTTATCACTTCTACTTCTATTACCAATATCTTCTATTCTCTTTTTATAATTACATACTTCATTTTTATGTTTTTTTATTTCGTTTTCAATATTTTTAATTACTTCGTTGTATTTTTCATTATCAACTGAAATTTTTTCATCTTGATTTATTGTTAATTTTTTATCATTTAAAATATTTATTTTATTTTCTTTCTCAGACTCTAACTTCTTTTTTATCTCATCCTTTTCTTTCTTCATATTATCTATTACATTTAAGAAAATATTTTCATCTTTTAAAATCTCATTCTTTTCTTTTATCAATATTATAACATTCTTTTCAACAGCTTCTTTTTCTTTTAATATTTTTTTTACATCTTTATTTTCATTTAATATTTTTATTTCATCTAATTTTTCTTTAAGTTTATTCTTAAGAACATTTAATTCTTCATTATTTTCTCTCACTTCTTTTTCCATTATTTCTTTTTCCGCAAGATACATTTTTTGTTTATTATTACCTTCTTCTATTTCTTCTTTCAATGAAATTATTTTTTTCTCCATTTGATTTTTCTTTTCTAATTCATGTTTATTGTCTCTCTCTAATTTTTGTATTATCTTTTTTAGATTAAAATATTCAGTTTCTATCTTTTGTAAAGCATTCTTCATTTTTTGTATTTCTTTTTCCTTTTTATTTATTGTAGCATTATTTCCTGCACTTTTTTCTTCAGATATTTTAATCTCTTTTTCGATATCTTTTCTCTCTGTATTTAATAAAACTAATTTTCTTTGATATATTTCATTTTCAGTTTTGTTCAAGCATTCAGATGTTTTTAAATTTTTAACTCTCATATTAAAACTTTCTATATTTTCATTCTTTCTATTTTCTACATACGAAAATTCTTTTTCATAAAAATTAAATTCTGTTTTCCTAGCTTCATAGCTTTCTTTAACTTCTTTAACATTACACTCCAACCTATCTATTTCTTCTATATATCTATTTGATCCTATAATATCTTCTAAATATTCCAATAAACCACCTTTAGGCTTCATCATACTAATATTTTCTATTTCTCCTTGAAGTATTAAAAATCTATTATTCTCCAAATCAACACCTTCCTGCATCATATACTCTCTTATTTTACTCATATTTTCTTCTTTGCCATTAAAATAATACTGTGATTTTTTATTTAAACTAAGTTTCCTCTTCAATGATATTTTTGCATTAGTTTTCTTAAAAATTATTTCAACCGAACAATAATCTCTTCTAATTGTATCCTTGTATATCAGATCAGTAGAAACTGATTGTCTCATTTTCTTAGCTCTATAACCAAACAAAAAAAGTAAGCTATCTATAATATTACTTTTCCCAGATCCATTTGGTCCGATTATTGCAGAAAAATTTTTATCAAGACCACTTATAACATGTTTACCTTCATAACTTTTGAAATTTTCTAAAATTATCTCAGAGATAAGAATTTTTTCTTCCATAAGGATAAAAATAAAAAACATAAAAAAGAGGTAAAATGTGTGTAAAGATAAATAGGTAAAAATAATAGTTAATAACTGATTATATTAAGAATATTTTAAACATATTATAATAAATCAAATATCTTTTTATTTAATTTTCTTAGAAAATATTTTTTATCCATGAAATTTAGTTATAGATTTCCTGGAGAATTTAAAAACTTTAAAGTTTTCGGATATCTTTTAGTTATAATTACAAATAAAAGAATAATATTTTATAACACAGAAAAAAAAGAAGAAGTCTTAGAAATTATACATTCTCTATCTCTTTTAGATTTGTTTTTATATAACAATGAAATATATCTTGTTGGAAAAACTATGCTTTATAAAATACAAGATATTAAAATATATCAAGATACTATAAAAGAAATGAAAATAACAGATAGAACTAATTATAAGTTATCTTTATTTTTTAACCAGCAAAAAATAATTTCAAATGATTTTTCACTTGAAATTTCTGGAGAGGCAACAAAATCATATGAAAAATATTATTCAATAAAAGATTCTCTAAATATAATAAACGTATTAGAGTTAGAAACTTTTAGTGTTTGTACTGTTTTTTTAGATCAGATCGTAGTAGCAAATATCCATGGAATATTTTTTTATAATGATAAATTTCAGAGAACAAAAGAAATTCCTTTAAATGATGGTATTTGCACAAAGCTTTTAGTTAAAGATAAATTATATCTATCATTTGAAAATGGAACATTATATTCATATGATACAAAATTGAATATTATCATAAAAATGGATGACATAATAATTTCTTTTGATATTGGAGATATCTTTATTTTAGGAATGTTTAATATGAAAATCTATAGAAATAAAAAAATTTTAAATTTGAATAGAAAAATAAGAGGTGTGAAAATTTTAGATGACAAAATAATTGTATATGAAGATTATATCCTTATTTTAAATCAAAACTTGGAAATTGAAGAAGATATAAAAAAGAAATTGTTGAGTATAGAAGAATATGGTGGTAAGGTTTATTTGGTGTATGAAAATAAAATAGAAGAATTTTTATAGATTTAAATTTAATGATTTTTTTGTTAAATTAAAATTTTTTCTATTTATTTGAACATTAAGAGAATGATTAGTCATCTAATATGAACTTTAAGTATTATAATTATATAAAAACATATGTTATATTTTAGTAACCATATATTGAACAAATTAGGAATAAATTATTTTTCTAAAAAGTTGCTTCTAATAAAAAAAAATCAGTATAAAGTACAAATTACTTATAAGTTCATATTAAATTATTATATTTTTTAGAATTGAAAAATCTTATTTTTTTTGACACACATATTTACCATTTAATTTAACATATCAAGGTAAGACAGGTTTTTTCATTTTTTAAATATATAAATTGTCGGCAGTTACTTCTTTTTATTTGTATTTTTTTCTAAAAGAAGTAAATTATTTTTACATCAAAATAATTAAATTATTCTATAAATTTTATAAAATTAGAATAGAAGGATATGGAAAGATATATATGTAAATTGAGTAATAAAAAATTATATGTTCACAGAAAAATAACTTCTGGACAAATGGGTGTTGAATTGGAATCATCAATTAAAATACCGAGGATTATGGATGATTATTATTTAAATGTATTGGATACATGTGGAAATGAAACATTAATAGGCTTTGACCAGCATGTTTTTATTATAAAAGATAAAGATAATATTAATCGTTTTTCTTTAAATAATTTAGGATATGCTTCTGCAGTCAAATATATAGATGATAAAATTTTTGTTGGTACACAAAATGGGTATGTTTTAAAATTTGACAGGGAAACAAAGAAAATGGAAGATTGTCATAGATTTACACATGGACGCATACCTGTCATAAAAAAGTCAAAAAATGGTGTAATTATGGGTTTTAATAACGGAAAAATTTTACAACACGATTTAAGGCAAAATCTAAAATGTTCGGAATTTTTAACATCAAATGAAAATAATGATTATGGAGAAATAATATCTTTCACAGAAAATAACCTTAATTATTTTGCATTTAGTAATTCGAGAGAAAATGTTTCAATATATGATTTCAGGTATAATAGAAAATTAAGAACACTTTCAGAACATAAAGGAACTGTGAAAGCTTTGAAATTTTGTCCATGGAATCCAATCAATCTAGTAACAGGAGGTGGATTATATGATAAGAGACTTATATCGTGGGATGTAAGAAGCTTTGACAAAATAGCTGAAAGACATACGAATTCTCAGATATGCGATGTTCATTTTCTTGAAAATATGAATATGATTACAACGCACGGATATGCTGGAAATTCAATGATTGAATGGAAGTCGAAGAATTTAGGAATGGTTGCAGAAAAAAGAATTCATAATAGTAGAGTTTTATACTCAGCATACTATTTACCCAAAAATATATTAGCAACAGCATCTCTTGACCAGTCTCTGAAATTATGGAAAATAAAAGAAAATAAAAAAAGAGAAGAGGATGATAATTTTGTTGCTAGGAGGATATTTTTGAGATAAAAATAAAAATTTTTATTTATTTGAATTTATAAGATTTGTCATACATTTTTTTAATAAGAATTAGTTAATTAAAAATATATTATTATTATTCCATTATCGTTATATTTTTAATTATTTTGTTTAATCCCTACAGGTAAAGTATTTTTTGTTAAAAATTTGTGATATAATGATCTTTGAAATATCGGTTTGTCGAGTGGCAATGCGGTGATGACTAAATCCCAGGCATGGCGGGTTCGAGACCTTCGCCTAAAAAGTTTTTAAAATAAAAAAATTGGGTAAATGTGGATTCGATAACGTAATTTGATTATTTCTTGTACAATGGCCGAACTACTAAATTAGAGTAAAGTTTAACTGGTGCAGTTTCATTTACTATATTAATTAATGAATTAACCAATATTATGCAAGGAAGAGGGTTATAATTTCATCAAGATTAATGGAAGGCGTAGTGTGTACCATATGTAAAGCCCTAATATTCTAAAGTATAAGATGGGATAGGATTGATATATATATATGTAACGACATTGGTAATACAAGCTACTTGTGCTTTAAGGAACAAATAATCTCAATTATAGTAGACCTCATTAGTTAGTGCGTTTTGATAATAATTAAAATGTTATTTGAAAAAAATAATCATAGTATTCCAAAAATATTTGAAAGTCAATTCTAGATATTTTGAAGATAAAAAAGAAAGATAATAGTATAATATAACGTATTTATATGAAGACGTCGTTGTTACATTATAATACTTGGGTAATCTTATGGATGTATTTTTTATTATTTACTTAATAAACTTAGTCCGCCTGGCCCAGTGGTCGTGTGGTGGTAACCAAACCCCAAGCCTGGCGGGTTCGAATCCCTCATCCAGAAAAAAAATTGGAGCTCAGATACCTACAATATACCCTTTTGAAAGAAATTAAATTTTTTTTTACACTTGTGATAACAAACAAAAAGGAATGGTATTAGAGTGTTTTAAAACCATATTCATAGAAGAAAAACAACTATAATAGTGTGTATGCACTGCTTTACCGGAGGAGCATTGTAAAAAATATTAAAATTATAATAAAATGTATAAAAACCAAAATTTTTATTATTAAAAACTTTTTTTAATTCAAAACTAGCTTGTGATAAAGTTATTTCAATAATATATAATATTTTAGTAAGTAACAAGTGTATTATATTATTATATAACGTAAAAACAAAAACAATAAAAAATTGTATTAAAATACATAAAAATATTAAATTAGGTGGGAAAGATGTCAATGTAGAAATTAAAGAATCAAAATTCGGTAATAGATAATACAATAAAGATTGTAGGATTGATGGAACTTGGATTTTTGGAGCTATAAAGAGAACAGAGTCCCGCCTGGCCCAGTGGTCGTGGGGTGGTAACCAAACCCCAAGCCTGGCGGGTTCGAATCCCTCATCCAGAAAAAGTTTTCAAAACAAAAAAAAAATAAAAAATAATAATAAATGCAGAAGAGAAGAAAAAGGTTGTTGAGTGGGTGAGGTTTCGATAGCACAGCATAGCTGTGCTTTGTATGACGGCCCCGCTACTAGATTAAAGTAGTGTTTAGCTGATGTAGTTGCAATCCCTGTATTGATTAGTGACTCGGCCAATACTATGCAACGAAAGAGGCTGGGAATTCCTTAAGAGCTGGAAGTGGGGGCGGCGACGCGCACCATACGCAAAATCCTAACACTCTGGAGCATAAGGTAAGATGAGATTAATGCATATCTGTAGCGAAACCAGTTAGTACAAGTTTAATGTCGCTCGAGGAACCGAAGGTCACAGACCATGTAGGCCGCAACCGGCCAGGAAGCTTTGATAAATAAAAGTTTCATTCGTAAAAAAAATTACTTAATAAACTAATATAATACTATGAAAAACCAAATATTAAATATGGGTTTACGTGGAATTAACATATCCCATCCCCAATCCGCGATACATAATAATCCTGTATTAGGTTAGTATATCCACTTAATATTTAACAAATACAGCTTAAATAATTTTAAGAAATAAAAAAAATCAAGCTGATATAGGTTGCAAAAGATTGGAAATCTTTATAAATATAATGTAATTTTTTATAAGATCTATTTACCACAAAGTTGGTATTTAATTAAATATACCTAACATTTCTTAAAAAAGTAATGATATTATGGTGTTATACGTGCAAAAATAAGTTTTAATAAAAAAATATAAATAAAAAATAAAATATCTTTTATTTGTTTAGAATCTAAAAGAAGAAGAGAAGGACATGAAATTCTCTTGAGTTACGAATAAAAATATTGCTTAAAATATTATGTCTTTTTATAAATTAAGTACGTTTTATTCAAAAAATAATATTTTTTTTCTTACGATACAAAACTGACAGGTACATTGTTTATTTTAAACTATCAATCTTGAATTTTAAACAATGGTAACAAAAATAAACAGTGTTTGATATAATTTTTAAAGTATGATAATTTAATTTAGAAAACAAATACCCCTAATGTCTGAAAAGATTATTCCTATAGACGATAAGCTTTTAAAAAGTATTCTTAGTCACGGAGAGAATATTTATAAAGAAGAAATAAATGATATAGAGAAGAAGATATCTCAAATATCAGGAAATATTGATGTAAAATTAGGAACTAGAGAGGAAGAAACTGGTGTTGCTCCACATAGTTGTTGGGATCTTGTAGCAGATAGAAATCGTATGAATCAAGAACAACCTTTGCAAGTAGCTAAAATTTGTAAAATATTACCCAATGGTAAATATATGATAAGTTTAAGACAAATAGCTAAATTTATTGTTACGAAAGGGAAAAGAGTGGGTGATAATGTTATTTTGGAAGAAGGAATTAGGGTTGGTGTTGATAGACAAAAATACCAGATAATAAAACCATTACCTAGAAAAATAGATGCTTCTGTAACAATGATGCAGGTTGAAGAAAGACCAGATGTAACATATGATGATATTGGTGGATGTAAAGAAGAAATTAGGAAAATTAAAGAAGTAGTTGAGTTACCTCTTATGGAGCCAGAGAAATTTATAACTTTGGGAATAGATCCACCTAAAGGTGTTCTTTTATATGGTCCTCCTGGTACAGGAAAAACTCTTTTGGCACGTGCAGTTGCTAATAGAACAGATGCAACATTTATTAGAGTTATTGGTTCTGAGCTAGTTCAGAAATATGTGGGTGAAGGAGCAAGAATGGTTAGAGAAATTTTTACTCTTGCCAAATCTAAGAAAACGGCTATTATATTTTTTGATGAAGTAGATGCATTCGGAGGAACAAGATTTGAAGATTCTTCAGATAATGAAGTACAAAGAACCATGTTAGAATTAATAAACCAACTTGATGGTTTTGATCCTAGGGGTAATGTAAAAATACTAATGGCAACCAATAGACCTGATACTCTTGATCCAGCATTGCTTAGACCAGGAAGATTAGATAGAAAAATAGAATTCTCAGTACCGGATATAGAAGGAAGAACAACTATTCTAAAAATACATACAAGAACTATGAGTGTTGAAAAGGGTATACGTTATGAATTAATAGCAAGATTGTGTCCTAATGCAACAGGAGCTGAACTTAGAAGTGTTTGTACTGAAGCTGGTATGTTTGCTATACGTGATAAAAGAAAAATTGCGACAGAAAAAGATTTTCTTAAAGCAATCGATAAGGTTATAAGAGGTTATGCTCAATTCTCTTCTACACCAAAGTATATGACTTATAATTAAATGATTAAGAAATATAAAAATGTATTTATTTTAATCTTTAACCAATTATCATTTTTTTTAAAAAGATAAAATATTTTAATTCGTCACCAATAATATTTTCCTAGTTTATAAAAAATTTCTATTGATTTTTTATGATAAAAATATATGATGATGATTTAAAACAATATTTTCCTGCTGACATTGAAGAAGAGGTCTTTAAAGTAAAGCTAAAAAATTTTATAAAAAAAGATAACTACTATTTCTCTATTTTTTTATTAACAAAAATAAATATATCATACAAATATATAGATAACAATATCCTTAAAACATTATATCAACCGATTAAAAAATATAAAGAAGATTGTCTTATAAATAAAGACAAAAAGATATGTTTATCTATTTTGCACCACTTAGACAATTCAGTAGACGTTAAATTGGCCATACGATTTTTTTCTCTTTTTGATTTAAATGAAAAATTTATAACAGAGCTAAAAAAATGTTTTAATTATTCTGATATATACAAATATTACAGAAATATTTGTATTACAGTATTAAAAGAAGAATATGAATATAATGAATTATTTTTGATAATGAAATTACTTGATAATGAGAAATTAGTATTTCAAAATCTATTTCCTGTTTTTAAACGTATTTCTACATATGCATCAGAAAATATAGTAGAAAATAATATAATTTCTTGCAGCAAAATATTAAAAGCACTTGTTGTTTGTGCACCAAGGTATATTATTAAAAAAGAAGAATATACAACATCATTATTAAGTTATCTAGTACATATATTTTATGATTCAAATAATTTTAATTTTATAAGCTTCAAAGAAACTGTGTTACTTCTTGATACAATAGAAAATATCACAGAAATAAATTTTAAAGATACTAAAATGTTAAATATTGCATATGGTATATTTACAGATTGTTATAATAATCTTGAATATATAGTTGAATATAATAGTGATAAAAATTGTGATATATCATATATTAGATCTAGTTTATTAGAAGATATAGTAGTTTTAGTATCAACAATCAGATTAATAACAATATTTTATAAATTTTCTTATAGATTAGGTAGTAGAATGTATGATTATATTGAAATGTATAAAATAATAGAAAAGATTTATATATGTAAAATAGAAGGAATTAATACAAAAGAATGGTATTTTATGTATAATAAATTTATTTCATATAAATATGAACTATTAGATATACTTTTAGAAGATAATAATAAAGAACTTCCAGATTTAAGCACTGATAATATAATGAAAATAAGTTTTAATACACAATCTTTATACAGAGATTTAGAAAATGGTACAGAAGGTTTAAATTTAATACAAAATACAAATGTAATTTTAAATATGGTAGATTTTAATATGATAACTCCACTTATTGTAGATGAGAAAAGAATAATTTATTCTATAGATTTTGTTACAAATAATAAATTTCCAAATATAAGATTGTTTATAAAACAATTAGCAAAATATAATAAACAAGAAGAATTAACATTATTCACTTTTAAATTAATTCAACAATATAAAAACATAAAAAATAGAGAAAAAATAATTTGTAAAAAATCTGATGATGATAATTATGTTAGTGAATTTATAAATAATATTAATGAAAAAAACAATACAGAATTGAATTATCAAGAAAGCAATACAAAATTAAATTATCAAGAAAACAATACAGAATTGAATGATCAAGAAAAAGATATTTGTTCAAAACAACCTCTTCCAGAAATTACTATTAATAATTCAGAAAAAGAGAAATATGACAAGAAAACTCAAAACAGTTATAAAAAGAATATTACAATTAAAAAATATAATATCGTTAACCATGATATAATAATAGATCTTTATCTTTTTAATATAGAGTGTCTAAATAACAATATAATTTCTAAGAGAAGAAATATTATTTTAGATTATTTAATGAGATACTGTAAAAATAAAGAAAAGATTATTGTATCGTTATTCCAACGTTTATCAGAAATTAAAGTGCTTAATCCACATATCTTTGTTCTTTTAAGTTGTATTAGTGATGGTTTTTCAAAAAGAAATATTATATCAATATTTGATTATTTAATGTGTATTGTATCTATTTTAGGAAAAAAAGATTTTAAAATAACACAGAGATTAATAATTTATAGTATTTCATATATTTGTATCAAAAATGATTATATTCCAGAATTAAATAAGATAATTAATAAAAATAAAGATAATATGAAGATAAATAGAAATAATACGAGTAAATTTCATTTTATGATAATCATGATATTTTTAATTAGTAGGAAATACTTAAAAAGTAAAAAAATGAAATGTTATGATTTTATAATAAAAGTTATATTGGAATGTACAGAAGAAGAAAGAGTTGAAATTAAAAACATATATTTTAATAATGATGAAAATAATATGTATTTAGAAAACTTTAATGATTTTTTAAAAGAAATAGATACCATGCGTTAATAATGATACTATATCTTTCTTTTAAAAATATATAAATTTTATATTAAAAAATCATTAACAGTTTTACCAACACATTTAAAATGAATGTGGTTTTTTAATTTGGATTTATTGACACCCTCTAAATGAAACAAATATTTGAAAACATGCATAAAGAAATTTCTATGCTTGAAAATACGAAAAATTATACTGTAACTAATCCTTATGGGTATGTATCTGAAGCAGATATGGAGAATGTTGAAAGAGTTTTAGAACTTGGTGAAGTTATTGAGCTTCATGCACATAAATGTGCACGGATATGCTTTCTTTCTGAAGAAGGGTTTGATAATACCGTTATACAGGCTTATGACAACGCGATTGCCTTTGATTTAAATCCTACCACCATCTGTATTCTAAAAAATAGTAATGGATTATATGTAGATATGAAGAAATATATAAAAGATGTATATTTTTATAATAAAGGATCTAATCTAGCAATATTATTTCATAATAGAACAGCAGAATTTTTTTCTATCGAAGCAGAGGATGATCTTATCTTGAAAGAAATTGGTAGAATGGATGATATCATAGATTTGGTATTTATCAATGAAAATATTGTTTGTTTAATTGAAGAGGATGATGAATATAAAATATTATTAAATTCTAATCAGAGTTTATTGGGATTAGAAAAGACCAGTATGCCTAAATTAGTTAAATTTAACCAAGAAGCATTAATAATACAAGATAATGTTATATATGATATATGTGGAGATAAAAAAGAAGAAGGAGAAAATATTTTAGAAATAAAAGGTGGAGGTGTCGTAAAAAACCAGGATATGCTTTATTTTATAGACAAAAAATTTAAGAGACATCATGAATTGAATATAAACGATGAAAGTTTATATTGCACAACAAATGATTTATTATTTGTATATTACAACGGATTAAAAATCTATCAGATTATTTCCAAGAGATTTGTACTGTTGAAAGAAATAAAAGAAAATTATGAGATATATAATTTTAAGGTCGCAAAAAATATATCATGGTTAGAAAGTAGTTTACTTGATGATAAAGATATAGCTTATAATATTATATTCTCTTTAAAAAACAAAGCTTCGACTATTGAGACAATTGAGACAAAAATAAAAGAATGTAAAATTCAACCCCCTATGGTAAGTGATGAAAGTAAAAATGAAATATTTAAAAAATTTGAACAAGAAATAAAAAAGAGAGAAGATAAAGAAAAAAATAGACAGAATATGTTATTAGATAAACTTAGTGAACAACTCAATAAAAACTTTGATCGTCTTCTACAAAAAATAATGAAAACACAGAAGGATGAAATGGAACGTATAAAAAAGAACCAAGAAACATTGGAAAAGAAATTAAAAAATATGGAAAAAAATATTATTGATGTTATTAAGAAAAATGAAATGCCCAATAAAAAAGAAATTCTTAAGAGTATTGGAAATATTTTTACCCAATCTGTGGTTCCTGCGATAGAAAATAGTATGAATGAAATAACAAAACAATTAGTGGATACTGATTCCAGAGATAAAAAGATTATAACAGCATTAGAAAATGGAAAGATGAGCGAAGCAATATCTCTTATTGAAACAGATGAAGATTATGATATATTTATTTCTCATGCTAATGCTTCGCTTCTTCATGACCTTGATCGTTCAGATATTATCAATCTGTTACATATTTGTGTGGATAAATTAAACAACGTAATTACTGATGAATCTATAGAACTTCTGAAAGAGATTGTAACATGTGTTAATTTAAGTGTTGACGATTTATCTGACGATGAGAATAAGAAGTTTAGTGATTCTATGTTTATTCTTAATGAACTTATTTCCAATTATTTTATAGTGGATGGAACTATTATTACAATGACTAAATATTTAAACACTCTTTATAATAAGAAAAAGAAAAATCCTAAAATGTTGGAATCTAAGAAATAAAATTGTGCATTTTAATAGTATTTTAATTTTCATAATTTTGTAAGAATGTTTTATTCATTAAAAGTTTTTTTTAATTTAAAAAAAATATTTATTTTTATAATAAAAATTACTTTTTTGAAAATGTGTATGAAATTTTAATAAAAACAATTGAATTCATCATTTAAAATCATGATGGACTGTAATTACTTTGATTTATTATATTGTAATGAAAGTGTTGTTATTAACAATATATACAAAGAGGGTAGGAATTTTTATAAAGTTGGGAGTGCGGCGACGTGCACCATACGTAAAATCTTAACATTCTGAAGCATAAGGTAAGATAAGGTTAATGCATATTTGTAATGAAACCAATTAATACAAGTTTAAATATGGTTTAGAAGCCAAATATTATAGATAAGGATAGGCCACAACCAGCCAGGAAACTTCTATAAATGAAAGTTTCATCAATAAGAAAAATCGATGCAAAAAACTATAACTTTATATTAAATGATGAGAGATAATCATTTTTTTAGTAAAATGTTTTCCCAGAACTTATTAAAAAAGAATCTTCTATAATATCACACAAGATAGAGTATATAAAAAATCAGACAATGAAAATGAATTTCATGAATAAGAATTATATATTTTAGAAGAGAAAGAGAATGAAATAGGGATGGGAATAATGGTTACTAAGCAAAAATATAGCAATGTTCATGTAAAAATTACAGGATGTAAGAGATACAAATTAGAATAAAAAATTTGTATTATAACTTTTTTATTTTTATGTTTAAATTATTATTTATTGTATAGCAGATATCTCTTATATAATTTTTTGTTTAATCTTAATTTTAACCTTTTTCTATGCCAGATTTATGTTTATTATTCAACATTTAATTATTTTGTTTATAAATATAATGAATTTGCAAAAACTATATCCCTCTTTATTTTACTGATACCAGAAGAAAATATATTTTCTAATTCAGTATTACCAATAGCTCTTGCAGCAGATGATAATTGCCTAAGCAATTCTTCTAATCTTCTAAAGCATCGTATTATGGATCCTTCAAACACATTTGTTTTATTTGTAATTTCTAAAAATGTAGCACCGCCTACCCAAGATTTTACAGTATTCATAAGACCTGCTGAATATTTCTTTATAAGTTCATCATAATCTGCACGAAGAGAACATGTTTCAAAAACGTTTGTTAATTTCTTAAGAGTATTTGTTATAATCTCAAAATCTTTTTTGTTGTTTTCAACAACATCAGATTTTTCTTCAAATATGGTGCATGATAGCAATGCCAAAATATTTTCTAAAGGAAGAGATAGAAAATCTCCATTGAAAATAATCTCAGTTAATAATAATTCATCTCCCGTTGATATTTCTGCTGCAACTCTACCTTTCACTGTTATACCATCATCATTATAATAATCTAATCTTCTAAGTACTTGTACCATCTTTTTGTATTCTTCCATATGATATATTTCAGTTAGTTCTCTTAATTTTTTATTTTTTTCATTGTATTCGTCTTTAAGTCTTTCATAATAAAAAAATTCATTCTTCTCATTTTGTGGCAAACATTTACCGTCTATACACTCTTCAGTTGTTTTTTTATCACATATGTAACAACTGGTCCATGGAATAAAGCCATCCATTTTTTCTATTTCTTTATTAATCTTGAGTATGGCATCATCACAATCTTCTACAATTCTTTGATATTTTCTTCCAACAGTTTCAGCATTTATAACTTTTAAGCGCATTTGGTAAAAATGTTCTATATAATTTAATGGAAATATTTTCGATTTAAATTGATCATCAACATGAAATGTAATCTCTGCTTTGGTCTCAAACATTTTAGTTATCACACCGTTTTTAATGCGAAGTGCTGGTCCATTTCTAGGAATTATTACATCCACTACTCTTCCTATTTTATAATGTTCTCGTTCAATCTTTCTATTTGTATTTTTTTCCATAATAATATTTTCTCTCTCTTTTAATTTAATTAATAAATCTTCATAACCTTCTCTTTTATTCTCCTGTAAATAATTATACATTCTTTTTATTTCTTTCTCTACTTTTTTAATTTCTTCTTTTTTCTGGAAATGAAAAAAACTTCTTTCTAACAAAAATAAAGGATCCAACCCTTCTACTCTTAATAAATTTAATATCATATTATACGACAAATGGAATGCACTATCTAGTTTATCACTCTTTCCACTAAAAAGTTCTTTTGCTTCTTTAAGTGTAATATTTTCTGATAGTAAACTTATTACAACTCCTTTTTTATCCAACCCTCTTCTACCAGCTCTTCCACTCATCTGTATATATTCACCAGAACTAACGATTCTATCTTGTATACCATCATATTTTGATAAAGAAGTAAAAATTACAGCACGTGCAGGCATGTTTAATCCAATGGAAAATGTTTCTGTTGCAAAAAGTACTTTCAATAAATTTTCTTGAAATAATATCTCTACAACTTCCTTGATTATAGGTAATAATCCAGAATGGTGTATACCTACTCCTCGTAATAAAAGTGGTAATATATTTTGTATCAAAGGTAAAGATCTATCTTCCGATCTTAAAGATTTCAATGCATTTTCAAAAATAAGTCTGACTGTCTCCTTTTCTTCTTCGTTTAAAAAATTATCTGTTATGGTTGTTGCATATTCTTCACATTCCTTTCTTCTAAAAGAAAATACAATAACAGGTAAATACTCTCTTTCTACAAGAGAATATATTAACGTTTTAATATCTTCTGCATTCTTTCTCCTAGTTGTTAATCCTTTACAAGCAAGCGTATAATTTTTAATATTAAATTTTTCATCGTCTTTTATTTTATACATACCATCACCGCCAAGAGGAGAAGTGTAATGTATCAGAGGTATAGGTCTCTTTTCTGTATAAACAACATGCATAGGCATTTTGTGTATTGTTGCCACCCACTTTGCAAATTCCAATGAATTTGGTATTGTAGCACTTAAAAACACAGCTCTCACATGACTAGGTAATAAAATAATTGTCTCTTCCCAAACAACTCCTCTTTCTCTATCTTTCATATAATGTATTTCATCAAAAATTACCCAATGGATTTCTCTCATAATCTCATTTCCTCTATAAAACATATTCCTCAGAATCTCAGTTGTCATAACAATACAACTGGCTTCTGGATTAATTGTGGTATCACCAGTCATCAAACCCACATCACCAAATTTATTACTTAATTCTCTATATTTTTGATTACTCAAAGCTTTTATAGGTGATGTATAAATTACTCTCTGTTTATTTAGTAAAGCCATAGCAATACTATATTCCGCGACAACCGTTTTACCAGATGAAGTATGCGCACTTACCAAAACACTTTCATCATGCTTAATAGCAGAAATAGATATCTTTTGAAATAAATCCAATTCAAAAGGAAAATTCATAGCAGAAGGTGGAAGAAGTTCAAACTTTGTTTTACCGTTAGGATATACTATCTCATGTATAGTATCACCGTAATTATTCCTTTCAATTAATAATTCTTCATCCATGCTACTCACTAAAGGAGAAATTACTGGCACAGTACTTTCATCGGTAAAAATATCAAAACATTCATCTATATTTTTATTCATGGGCATAAAAAATAAATATTTTTACTTAAGCCAAACAAATTTAAGTTCAAGAGCTAAAGATCTAAAACCATGATGTGCCGCAACCAGCTAAGAGAAGATTTAATTGTATGCCCTCCTCAGAGAAACTGCACTATCAGATTGAGAGATGAGTTGGAAAATACAAAATAGTTATACAAAAAAGTATATTAAATAAAATCAAACAAATTTAATAAAATAAAAAATTATTCCAAATCCAAAATTTTCATTTCTTCCCTTAACTCATTATTATATTTTATTTCCACACTTTGCAAATCCTCGTCATTTAAATATTCACCGTATTTAATCAATAAACCTTGATATTTATTTATAAGTTCAGTTATATCACATTCTTTTAAGTTTACAGTATAAAAAAATAAATCTAAATATTTAATTACGTTTGTTTGAGAAATAATATAAATATCATTATTACGATTATTTTCTATATTTTTAAAAATTTCACATTTTTCTTCTATATTATGATTACAATCTTTTTTGCAATGTTCATAATTTATTTTAGATAATATTTTTATCCAATAATTTGTTATTTTAGTATTATTGTAGTATAATATTTTTATGTTATTAAATATTTCCAATAATGTTGTATTATCATATTCATAAACATTTTTTATTACGTATTCAAAGGTTTCTATAATATTTTTATTATTATTGATATTTTTTAATGCTACTTGAATATCCATATAGAGGATAAAAAATGAAATAAAATTTAACTGTTAATATTTTGTTGAAAAATGATGACAATCGTATAATATATAATACAAACGACAACATGTTTTTACTTAGAACATTATAATTATAATCAAATTTCTTTTCGGGTTAATATACATATATTTTGAAATTTTGAATTTCTTAAAATATATAATACTTATGATAACCAATTTTGTTATATATATATTAATTTCATTTATCCTATATTCTAGAAAACTATCCATATAAAGTATTTACTATTTGATACATCTTAATTGATTGATAACATATGATTTAGGTTTTATTATATCACTAATTATGTTATAAAAATCATAATATTACAAATAATTGCACCTATAAGAATAATATATTTTTATAAAACATTTTTTGTAACATCTATAATGATTACCCTGTAAATATCTATGAAATATTTATATATCTTAATTTATTTTCCATATTAAACAAGAATGGTTTATTTTCTAACAATATCACCATCACAAATATTTTTAAATGAATATTAACCATTACAAAACAATCACCACCTTTTTTTCAACGTCAATATTTTTTATATGTTTCACCGAAAATTTTGTTTTACATGTTATATATACATTACAAGAAATATTATATTCATGGAAAATTTTCTACCTAGCGGCGTTTCACAAAATGTAGCCTGGACATTTCAAAGAGGATCTTTCATTTCCCATATTCTTATAACATTTCTCGTGAACATACTTTACGCACAGCTTTTTTCACGCAATCTATCTTATCAACTAACCATACTAACATATAATATGGCAACATTTATATTCTTTCATTGTATAATAGGAGACCCCTTTGATTCTAGATATGTAACTCATACATTTTGGGAACAGATGGTAGAGCAGTTGGATAATACAGAAACTGTGTGGTTTTTAGGATTATTTCCCGTTATATTATTTATTCTAGGCAATCATCTAGTAAAGTGGAATAATACAATGTTTATACTTTGCTTTATATCATTGTGTATGGTCATGATTCCTAAATTAGGATTTATGCATAGAAGAAGAATAATAAGTTCAAAAGAGCATAAGAAAAATAAAAATGAATAAAATATATAAAATATATAAATTACATAAATATTTTGTTTGTTTTTATTTAATTTTGAGAAAACATTCAATTGTAATTATTTATTAAATTTAATAGCATATTATATTTAAATATTTATTTCTGTAAATGATAAAAAACTATTCTAAAAAAGATCATAAATTTCTACTTAAATAATATGTATCATAACTTTTATTCTGTTATCCATATTACTCCTTTATTCCTTTATTCATTTTTATCTTTTTTACAACAAACATAAAAAATAAAAATATTATTTTCACCCTTAAATGTTTAACTACCTATCATCTATGCTACGTACATATTTCACAAAACAAACATCCAACAAAAGACGTAAACCCAACACACATGAAAATCCTATAAAAACCACCCTAGATACAGATAATCTAGAGAATATTGTTGCCGAAACATCACTTTCAGTTAGAGAAATATTCCAACGTTCTCTTAACGATACTGCTATTGGTGATGCATTACTTAAAAAATCTAAAAGACGCATAGAAGATATGGATGATATTTTCAAGCATAAACTTATAATAGATGAAGGCATGAAAGAATCAATAACAGGAATAGCAGGATATGAAAATTTTATAAAAAGAGAATATGAACGTATATATCCATATGGTGCAATGAGTTATTTGGATAATAATGAAAATAAGGTAAAGATTAACAATTTAGTAAGAAATAATAATAAAGTTAATAAAATATATCATAACCATAAACCGGATATGATATTATCCGTCTCTACAGACAATAATTGTTTTAGATGTATGGAAACGGATATAGATAATATTTATAAACAGAAATATATTAATCTTGTAAAAGATATAATAAGGAGATTGACTAATATTGTTGTAAAAAGAGAAAATAATATTAACAGATATAATTCACATAATGATCTATTGCGTACGAATTCTTTTGATTGGATACTAAATAGTAGTTATAATAAGAGTGATAAAATTAAAGAGATAAATGTATTAAATGAAATAAAAGATGTAATATTAAAGAATGTAGATAATAATTGTATAGAGAAAGATGTGAGAGAGTTAGAGAATAAATTGAAAAGAGCAGATAATAAACTTATGGAAGAATATGAAAAAGGGTTTAAAGAATTGTTTGAATATAATAAAAGAGAGAATGAAATTAGAAATGAATATGATAAAGAGAAGATAATGATAAATAATGATATGAATAATATTAAACAAGTTACAATCAATGAGGTGCCAGAAATAAAAGAAATTAAGAATGAAGAAATCAATGAAAGTATAAATATACAATCTGATGATAAACCAGAAATAAGCGAGAGTATAGGTATACAATCAGATAATAAAATAAATGATAAACCATTATTCTCTAGTTTTAGCGAAGAAACAAAAACAGATTATCTATCTACAAGCGAAGAAACTAAAGACGCCGACAATAAACCCAAATTTTCATTTAATTTTAATAATACAGTGGTAGATAATAAAGGTTTATCAAATAATGTTATGACTAATAATACTTTAACAGATTCTAAAAAACCTACACCAAGTATTTTCAATAATATTTCCAAAGAACCTACATCAAGCATTTTTAATAATATGACCAAAGAACCTACATCCAATATTTTTAACAATATCTCCAAAGAAGCTACATCCAACCTTTTTAGCAATATTTCTAAAGAACCAAAAGTAGAAGAGATTGAATTAACCAAAGAAAAAGAACAACAAAAGCCGTCTATATTCAACCAACAAAATAATAATGAAATAAAAAAAGATGTAATATTTACATTTAACCAAGAAGATAAGAAGAAAGATATAATATCTGAATCTAAAAATATTACAGAAAATTTATCATTATTTAAAAAAGATACACAAGAAATTAGGACAGAAGAACCACAACCTATAAAACCAATATCTTTATTTAACATTCCACAACAACAAAATACTACATCAGAATACAACAATGCAAATAATACTATGCCATCATTTTTACAACCACAGTTTAATCCATTTGAAAATAGTAAAAGAAAAATAAATGTACAAGAACCATTGTTTAAAAGAAACGAAACATTAACTTTTAGTGGTATAAATAATAATATAAGTGATATGAATAATAGTATAGGTAATACAACTAATAATATAGGTAATATAAATAATGTAGGTAATACAACTAACAATATAAACAATACAGCTAATACAATGTTTACTACTACACCATTTAATCTAAATAATACAATGAATACGAATAATGGTATAGGTAATACATTTAATCCATCTATTAGTACAAATAATACAAATACTTCATTATTTGGTAATATACCTAATATTAATACAGAAGAAAAGAAGAAATCTGAAGAATCATTATTTAATACATTATCTGGTAATGATAGTACTAATCCATTTGAAGCATTATTAAATTATAACAATGATACAGATAAAGGTAATAATTCATTATTTGAAGAAAAGAAATAATATTTTTATGTAATATATTTTAATAAATGATTATCATAATATTTTTATTTTATAATTTATTTTAATGTTATAGTTATAATTTAATGTTATAATTTATTTATAGTTATAATATATTTACAGTTGTTTATTAATTATAATATATTTTATTCTTTTTATCATTATCACATCATTAATCTTATTCTTCTTATCACCATTACCATTACTATCACCATCATTATTACAATTACTATCATAATATTTATCATAATAATTATAATAATTATTTTTTATCCCAAATGATAAAAAGAAAGAAATATACAGATAACGATTATACGCATAAAAAATTAAATATAAAAATTAATATATCTACAGATAGCATAAAATATAATATACCAACAAACACAGATATTTTATGCATAACATATAATAGAATAAGTAAGCATAAAATAAGTGATAAAGGTAATGATAATAGTGATATGAGTCATAATGATAATAACGATAAAGATAAGAATAATAACAACAGAACAACTAACAAAAACAATATAACAACCAACAACAGTAATAACACCAATACTAAAACTAATATTACTAATACTAATAATATATTATACTTTAATACAAAAAATAACATATATAAATTATCTAATAATAAAATAACACATATACATTCTATAAAGAATAATATAACCAACCTAATAGTAGTAGATAATATTATATATACAACAACCACGGATAGATTATATGTAATAGATAATAATATAGAAAGAAGTATAAAAATAGATAATCCTAATATATACATTATATCGAATAAACATAACAATAATAATAACAATGTTAAGAATAATAACGACGAGAATGGTAACACCGGTAAGAATGATGAGAATGATAATAAAAACAATAGCAATACCACCACCATTACTACTAACAACAACAATGCTAACAATAATAATACTAATATAATAGTAGTAACAGATAGTAAGTATATATATTTTTATACTCTATGTAATAATTATTATAAACCTTTTAAACTTATTAAAAGAATATTATTTAATAATACCATTAAAAGAATAATAGAACATAATAATAATTTATTATTCTTAACAGATAATAATATTCTATATTACTATAACATAGATGATATAAGTAATAGTAATAGTGATAATGAGATAAGAAGTGATATAAGTAATATAAATGATAATAATACTACCACTACTACTAATAGTAATACTACCAACCATACAAATAATACAAATAATAAAGTAAAGGTAATATATAAATTTAAAAGTACTATAGATGTAATAACATATAATAATAAAATTATAGTATATAATTATAATAAATATTATACATTTGATAAAGAATATAATATTATTAAGATATTATCATATGATAACAATGATACTAATACATATAATCATACTACCAATAAACATATTAATGATACTTATAAAGATAATATATTATCTATAAATGAATATAAAGAATATTTAATAATACTTACAGATAATAAAATATCATTCTATCTTAATAACGAAGAAGTATATTTTATTAACAATACAAATGATAATAGTGATATAAATGATATAAGTAATACTAACAACCATACTATAAACACTACTACGAATGATAATAATATGATATTTAAAGATATGAGAGTAATCAATAATAATATAATATTAATAAATGATAGTAGTTTTAATATATATGATTATAATAAGAAAGATATAATATATACTTTACCATTGATAGATATAACAGCTATGGATATAGATAATAAAGAGATAGCTATAGGATGTAGTGATGGTAGAATAAGAGTATATTCAGAAGGTATATTCTATACTCTAAAATATAATAATACAGGTAATAGATTAAATAACAATAAGATAGATACTCCCATTACTACAAACAATAATATCACTACAATTACTAATATACACTATAAGAATAATATAATTATAGCTACTACTACAGATAATAGAATATTACTATGTAATAGAAATAAATTAATAATATTCAAAGATATTAAGATGGATATAAATATAACATTAACAGCTATAGATAATAATCTATTATATATTTATAGTTATAATAATACTACTGATAAAAGATATGATAACAAATCTGATGTAGATAAGGATGTGAGTGTGAGTGATAAAGAGATAGATACTAATAACACTACCAATGATAACAACAATACTACCACTAACAACCATATCATATCTACTACAACTAATAATAATATATTTATATATAATTATAATATAAATAAGATAATAGATAGTATACCTATAGATTATATGCTTAATAGAATAAATATATATAATAATATTATATATACTATAGAAGGTAATAAAATAATAACATATTCTATTACCAAGAATAGAATGAATACATATACACATGATAAAGATATAGAAGATATAAATATTAATAATAAATATATATTAATATTATCAGAAGATAGTATAACTATGTTAGATATAAATTATAATTATATTAGTAGTTATAGTCGATATAACAATAGTAATATGATAAGTAGATATGGTGATATGAGTAGATATGATAGTAATAATAACATTAATAGATATGATAATACTATTACTACTACTAATACAACACATACTAACAATACTATTACACATAGTAATATATATGTATATGGTAATAATATATATATAAATGATATGAATAATATAAAGATAATAGATATAAACAGTAAGGTATTATTAAAGATATTAACATTAGATAGTATTATTATATATAATATACATATAGATGATAGTAATATATACGTATACAGTAATATAGGTATAAGTATATACAATAATAATAATACTAATGGTTATAATATGATAGGTAATAACAGTAATATTAAGATATATAGTAATATGATAGATAATAAGTATGGTGATAGGATAATTAATAAGAATAATTATATAGAAGTATTAATGTATTTGATAGATATAAATGATACTGATAATATTTATAATATATTTAATAACAATACTAATGATATGGGTATTGATAGTGATAGGATGGTAGATGGTAATGATAGTAATAATAGTATTACTAACAATATATCAACTACTAACAACATATCACCTACTAACAACATATCAACCAATACCAATACTACTATAACCAATATAATAGATATTAATATAATAAAAGATATAGCATATGTATTACCTATAGAATATATTTATAGATTAAGAAATATAATAAATAATTATATATTGGATAATAAAATAAATATAAATATTATAAGAATATTAAAATATATTATATTCTATCATTCTATTAAGAATAATAATATAATTATAATAAGAAGAATAGAAGAGTATATCAATAAACTATAAGTGAGTGAGTATAATAGTGGTAATAGGTATGAGAGTATGAGAATATGAATGATAATAATATTATAAGCTAATAAGAAGTAATACGTATAATAAACATTTATTATTTATTAATCTTTATTGTTTAAAATAATATATCTTATTATTATATTCTATTATAATATTATCTTTTATATTAAATATATTATTTATACTAGGGTTAGTATAGGTTATATTGTTATCAGTAGTATCATTATTACTATTGTTAGTAATATCACATATATCACATTTATTATCTCTATTATACATATCACCTATATCACATTTATTATCTCTATCATAGATATCACACATACCATCTTTATCATCTCTATTATTATATTTATATATTTTAATATTATTGTTATTATTATAAAATATAATATTATTATTATCTACAGTATAATATAAAATATATTTTTTAGATAATATAAATATCTTATACTTAGATATAATACTCATAATTAATATATTATTTAATATCTTATTAGTAATAGTAATATTGTTTATACGTGTATTGATATTAGTAGTAATATTTATATCAATGTTATTATTACCATTACTATTATCATATCTTTTATTATTATTATTATTACCATCACATCTATTATCACTATGATAATTATATAAATCTATAAGATATAATATATTCTTATTAGTATATCCTTTAATATACATATATTCTATAGTATTGTATAATATAATACTATTATATTCTGTTATATTATATTTTAATATATTTATTATATTCTTTATACACTCATCTTCTATTTCTTTTATATTCTTATTATTCTTAGTAATGGTATTATTATTTATAGTATTACTAATATTATCTTCATTGTTTTTATTATCATCCTTATTACCACTCATATCCATATCTCTATCTCTCATATCCATATCACTCCTACTATTATTATTGTTTAATAGAATATAATAATATAATAATCTATCTTCTATATTAATAATATTTATATTTATATTTCTAAATATATTATCTATAGTATTCTTATTAAGAGAATATAATATTTTAATATTAGAATGTATAGATGTATGTATGAATGTATTAGAAGCTATAGAATATATTTTATTCATTAGTTTATTATATAATATATTATTTATAATACGATTATTATTAATTTGATGTGTATTAGTTTGATTAATAGGTGTATTGGTATGTGTGTTAGTTTGATTAGTTTGATTAATATGGTTAATAGTATTATTATTCTCAGATAAATTATTCTTAGTATTAATAGCATTATTATTACTATCTATATATTCTATATTATTATTATCATAATTATAATTATTAGGTGTATTAAACTTTATACCATTATAAAATAATTCTGTATCTTTATAATCTATATCTATGCTTGTATACGTAGTAGTATTACTTATATCATTTAATGATTCATTATATTTATTAAAATCTATATTCACCTTCTTATCTATAATATTATTCGTAATATTATTAGTAGTAGTAGTATTATTAGTATTCGTAGTAATATCATTATGTTTATCTAGAATCTTATTATCATTATCTATATTATTGGTAAAATAATATTCTTCTATTTCTATTATCTTATCATATATTCTTTTATAAGTATTTTTATTTGTTAATTTTATCAATGATTCATAGTTTATATCGATATCTTTATATATTCTATTATATATATTTATATTATTTATATGTGTATTTATATTCTTAGTTGTATGTGTATTTATATTATTTATATGTGTGTTATTATTCTTATTTATGTGTGTATTACTATTACCAATATCCTTATCACACTTATTACTATTATAATTATTAATATTCTTAATATTATAATTGTTATAGTATTTAAAAGATTTATCTATAGCTATAGATGTTAGTATATTATATTTATTACATATATTTAATCCTATAGCTATATAATTATCATTCTTAGATGTTAATAAATTTGATATAAATGTATATACTTTCTTTATATCTGTAGTATTATTATTATTATTAGTATTAGTATGGTTGTTAGTATTAGTATGAGTATTAGTATTATTATTATTATTATCGCTATTATTTCTATCATTATCATTATCATCTACATCTCTCATATAACTATTACCATCTATATCTCTATCATTATTATATTTATTTAATATAAGTTTACATGCTTCTAATGATACTGCTAATTCTATATTATTTATATTATTTATTATATATTTTTCTATTGTTTTATAAAGATTATTTCCTATACGATCTACGTGATGTAATAATTGTAATAATTTTAATTTTATATAATTATTATTATTATATGTTACTATATTATCATTCTTAATATGATTGTTAGTGGTATTAGTATTTGTATGTGTGTGATTGTTAGTATTACGAATATGGATATGGTTATTAATATTATGAGTATTAATATTACGAGTATAATTATTACCACTGTTAGTATTATGTCTATAATTTCTATTATGTTTATTGTTTTTATAATTATTTTTATATGTAGGTAATTTAAGAATATGATATTTTTCTTTTACAGAATCTATATGCTTTTGTTTTCTCATCATTATATTATTTTTTATGTTATCTGTAATAGTAATATTGTTAGTATTATCATTTAAGTTATTAGTATTGTTAGTAATAGTATTTAAGTTATTAGTAGTAATATTAATATTGTTATCATTTAAATTATTACTATCTCTATTTAAATTGTTATCACTAATACTACCACCACTAATACTATCATCACTAAAATTATTACTATCTTTATTAATACTATTATATAGATTATTATAATAACCTAATCTATCTATTATCAATTGTAATGTTATAAACAATTCATTATATTTTCTTGTTGCTATTTTACCTGTAAGCTTATACCACGCTATAAGCTCTTGTTTACTATCTATTTTTCTATTCATATTATTTATTTTATTATTATTTTGTTTTATTTGGAATGCAGAATCTAATTCAGGTAATTTCCATCTACAATTGGCTATGAAATTAGATGATAATATTCTATATAGAGTGTCATAAGATAAAAAATCATTCTTTAATGTATTTGTCATTAACAATAGTTCATTATTATTATTTTTATTATGATTGTTAGTTGTAGTGTTATTTGTATTATGATTATTAGTTGTATTATTAGTTGTAATGTTAGTTATAATATTATTAATATCACTACTATTATAATCACTAACATAATTATAACTATCATAACTATCTTTATTATTACCACCATCATAACTATTATTATTATCATAATTATTATTCTCTATTAACGATGCTCCTATATACGCTGTTATTTTATTATATTTAGATTTAGATATACTATGATTTATAAATGGTATATTATCTTTTATCTTATATGTATTAGATATAAATAATAATTTAAGTAAGAATATATCTGTATTATCATTATGTGATGTATATAATAGTTTCATAATCTCAGTATCATTCATATTAGTAGTATTATTATTATATATATTACTTATATTACTTATATTATTATGATTTATATCACTCGTATTACTCATATCATTACTATTACAATTATTACATTGTTTTTTGTGCACAATAATCCTATTATCTTTACATTTATTTATTAATTGTTCATATTCTTTTACAAATTGTTTTATATGTGGATTTATTTTATATATCATTATATGTTTGTTATAAAATTATATATATAATAAAGATGAAACAGATGTAACAGATATAAGATAAATAGATATAATAGATATAAGATAAAATGATATATTAAAATAAATATAAATATAATAAGATTATTATATGTTATATATTTTATATGTTATAGATGATAATTAAATATTTATTATATGTTATATGTTCGATATTTCTAATTTAAATATTCTAGATTATAAGAATACTTTAATAAACTATAACTAAGAAACTATAAGATATTTATAATGATATTTTAATATGCTTATAATACATCTTATAATAATATTTTAATAACTAATAAACTATAATATAAGATATTTATATGATATTAAAATATTAAATTACCTATACCCTGTATGTTATCTACTAACAAACCTACAAATACAAGATATTATAAAAATAATATAATATATGAATATGATATATTATCATCTACACAATCTTTTCTCAAAGATAATATATCATTGATATACAATAAGATAGATAAAGATATTAGAAATGTTGTTGTTGTTGCTAAATATCAAACACATGGAAGAGGGAGAATAAATAATAATTGGAAATCTTATAATGGGTGTCTTATGTTTTCTATTGCACAACCAATATCTATCAGTGATAGGAGAGATAGAAATGATAAAAATTTTGATATATGTGATAGAGATGATATAAATTCCAATATAAACAATATAAACAATATAAATAATATAAATAATATAAATATAAATGATATAAATATATATATAAACTATTTGATAACAATTTCTGATACATTAAAACAGTTTGGTGTTAATGCTTCTATAAAATGGCCTAATGATATATTGGTTGAAGAAGATAAAATATCTGGAATAATAGTAGATATTGTAGATGGTTATATTATTGTAGGAATAGGTATAAATTTATATTATGAAGAATATTCGTTTGATGATATATCTATGAGAAAATATATAAATGGTACAGAACGGTATAGTGTATCTAATAAAATATATTCTAATGTAGAACAACTTTCTGGTATAAGAATTCAAAAATATGATTTTTTGGATATGTATTTGAAATTATTGCGGAATGATAATTTTATTGTTTTAGAAGATATTTTAAAATATTATAATTTTAAAAAATATATATTTTATGGAGATATACAATTGTTGGTGAAAGATATATGCGAGGGTAATTTGATAGCGGTAAATAACGATGGGAGGGAATTCGTATTCAATACAATGAAATATTCGTATGATCATAAAAATAATAGAATATATGAAAAAAATAATTGAGATTAAAAAGTTTTAATTTTTTATCTTTAAGAAAGTTACGATCTCATTTCTTTTATTGGTAATTTGAAATTATGATCTCGTTTTCTTCTTTATTGGTAATTCGAAATTATGATTTTATTTCTTTTACCAATAACTCTTTATTTTTAAGAATTTAAGCTCTCATTTCTTCTGCTAATAATTCAATTTTCTTCTTTGCCATCTTTAATGATCCTAATCTCTTCTTCATAAACTTTTTGCATCTCTTATCTTCGTCTCTTCTTAGTAATTCTGTTGCTCTAAGTTCATAGGGTGCTAAACCTCCAACCTCTCTTGCTATTGACATGGCAAATTTCTTTAATTCTTTGGAACGTTGTTGTTTTTCTGTTAGTGGTGCCTTTTCTGTCTTTGCTAGCTTTTTAACTGGGTAGGATAATGCTTTGGATGCGTTGTTTAATTTGTTAATTTTCATTTTAAAGGGCAAAAAAAAATTAAAAAAATATTTTTACTAGACTTTATTTAAGTATCTTTTTTAAATCGCTTGCTGGGGATTTGCATGCTTTTGTTACTTTGGCTACTGACATGTCAAAGTCTTCTTGTGTTACATGAACTCTACGCTCTCTAAGAGCAAACATACCAGCTTCCATACACACTCCTTTTACTTCAGCACCACTAGCACCAACAAGTTGATCTGCTATCTTTTTTAGATTAATACCCTTACTCAGATTCATCTTTCTAGAATGTATTTTTAATATTTCTAATCTAGCCTCTTCTTTAGGTGTTGGAAATTCTATTTTTCTATCTATTCTACCCGTACGTAATAATGCAGGGTCTAAAATGTCTATACGGTTGGTAGCCATTATAACCTTTATATTTTGTTTTGATTCAAATCCATCCAACTGGTTTAAAAGTTCTAACATGGTTCTTTGAACTTCTGAATCACCACCTTGAGCTTCTGTACGTGTAGAACCAATAGAATCTATTTCATCCATAAAAATAATGGAAGGTGCATGCTCTCTGGCCATAACAAACAATTCTCTTACCAATCTAGAACCTTCTCCAATATATTTTTGTACTAATTCAGATCCAGATACTCTTATAAACTTACATTGTGTGTGATGAGCCACAGCTCTTGCAAGTAATGTTTTCCCAGTACCCGGTGGACCGTATAATAACACACCTTTAGGTTGTGCTATTCCTAAATTCTCAAACAACTCTGGATGTTTTATAGGTATTTCAATAACTTCTCTAATTTCTTTTATTTGCTCATCTAATCCACCGATCATATCATATGTTGAATCTGGCACTTTTTCTACCATCATCAAAGAAACCAAAGGATCTACTAATGTTGGAAGTATTTTATGTATTGCATAACTATCACTTCTCAATGATACTCTCATTCCAGACTTTAAATCTTGATATTTAATGCACTCTTCTACATTTACATACATTTTACCATCTGGTTGTAGTTTTACCAACACTTTATTATTACCCATCAACTTTATTACTGTTCCTACATTTGAACTAGGCTCTTGCACCATTGATATTTCTTTGTAGATTTTACATGTGGCTGCTGTCATCTCATCTCTCTGTTGTTCTAAGCTTTCGATATTCTTTTTATATATCTCAATCTCTGCTTCTAAAGATTCTATCTTATCTTTGTAATACTCTGAAAATATGTTCATTTGCATAATTAAGGGATAAATTTTTAAAGAATTTGTTTTATTTTTAATTTAAAATACAAAGAGAATAAAATCAAGATAGAACATATATACAAATTATATTATTTGTTATAAATTTCTAAGACTCTATAATATAGCCTGATTTAGAGTTAATGTATACGAACCAGTTATTAAGAGTTTATTATGTGTTTTAAAAAAATTAAATTCACATAAGATAATTATTTCTAACAACCATAACCTTTAGTTTTAATTAAAATGTTATGACTAGAAAAGTTTATTTAAACCAATTTGAAACGCCATAACCCCTTTTTACTCACATCCCACTTTGAAATCCAATGCTGTTAATGCAATACCAAAAGCTCGGATTGGTGACCAGGGATGACCATAATCCAATACAAATGAATCTTTATCGATTTTTCCAAAAGTAAGTGTAACTGATGATAATTCCATAGGATGAACTATTTGAAAATTCTTAACTGAAGGCATAGTAACTCTTCCATTGAAATTAAGTACGAAAGAATTTGTTTCTGCAGAATACAATGGCTTTCTATTCGTAAGAACTTTAAAACGATTAGAATAATCTTCTTTCCAGTATTCAATAAGATGTCCGTTAAACTTCTTTGCCAAATATATAATTTCAAATTCTCTAGGGCCTTTGGATCTACATAACCCAAACTTATAATTAATTATTAAATTTTCACATTCGTGTAAGTAAAATCTATAATGGCTACCAAATATATTAGAATGTAATTCTGCAATACAATAATCATTACGATATATTTTATATTTCATAAAATGTTTTTTTGCTTTTAAAGTCATGTATCCATCTTCTGATTCATAAATGTACGTATGATCACATCCTTTTCTACTTCTCGTTACTCTTCCTTTTATTATCACATCGCATTTTGGGACATCACCGTGACATCTATCTCTGAATTTCTTAGTATCGAAAAAAATTTGCTTTTCTTCAAGATCTCCTATTGTAACAAAACGAGGACTTTGAAAATACTCATCTGGCATTTGAATGATGTGTGTATTTTCTCTTTAAATAATTTAATACGAAACTGTTTCATCATAATAAGTAATTGATGAATCAAAAAAATTTAAAAATAAAAAGTTTACTATCGTACTTTAATTAACCTCTACTCAATATCATATCTACTACTCCCGACAGTCCTTTTGTTCCACCTGGTATGAAAGACACCATGAATGCTAAAAACGAACAAAGCTGTACAATCATCATGAAAAAATTAATTATGTAACTATGTACTTTTACTGCTACATAAAGTGTCAACAATGTAGAACAAAGGAAAGCAATTGTATATGCTTTTCTTTTCTTTGACATTATATTTTTAAAATATGTTCTAAATCCAAATATAAATCCTATCATCATGAAAAAGAGAAAATTAGAAAAAGCATATGGAAAAGCGAATTTAGATGGTCTGAATACTGCGCTTGGAATATTGAACAATGCATATATAAAACACAATACACCAACAACCATACAAGATACAAATGCTATCATTCTTTGTGAAAATGTCAAACCAAAGTATTCTAAGTCCATTCTGCGTGCTTCTCTGAAAAAATCACTATGTTTGAGTGGAATATTGTACATACGTCCATAATTTTTGTTACTTTGAAGAACTTCTTTCAGTGGATCTCTTGCCATACCCCTGTATCAATTTTTTTGTTTTATAGAAAAAAATTTGATTGAGAATGTAAGAAAATAGAAACAAAGATTAAAAATTGATAAGGAGAAGGAGACATAGAAACAAAATTTTCAGTTTTTTATATAAATAATATTTTGATTGGTTAATCATATTTCCTTTTATAAATTAATTTGTGCAATGAAAATTCAAATATTTGAGGTTAATTTTTAATTTGATTCTTTCTCCTTTTATATTTACTTTTTTTCAATTGATTTTAGAGAATAATGATTTTACATAGAAAAATTAAACCATGAAAAAATAGAAAGTAAATTTTATATTTAAAAATAAGTAACAATGATTTTTGTAATAAATAAAAACTATTTACATATAAAAAAGTTTTATTGAAATAAAAAAGATCTTATACCAAGATGTAATTTCTATAGAAAATATAATTATATTGTTACGTGTCTTTACTTGGTTTTATTTATCACTATTTTTAAGTAATTGTACCATATTATATTCTAAAACTATTTAGTTATTTAAATGACATATTAAGCTTGTATTAACAGTTTTTATTATTATTTTCTGGGTATAAGATATGATCTGTTATTTGATAGTGATATATCAATCATAAGGTACTATTCCCTTGTGATTTGTTAAAAGTAAATTTTAACAAACAACCTTTATCAAAATTTTGTAATGAAAGACAATATTCATATGTTATTTAACCTCTTAAATGTTTCTAAAGGGAAAGGTATTCTTTGTCAATTTTTGGTAAATATATCAATTATTTCCTTTTTAATATATATATAACTATATATATATTAATCTCATCTTACATTATGCTTCAGAATGTTAGGTATTTGCGTATAATAGATAAATTACTTCAATTAAATATATAGCATAAATATTTAAATTTAATTATATTTCTTCTATTTTGCATAAAAATAATATATTTTTAAATAAATTTTTTATTCATAAAGATCCCTTCTTAGTTATAAGCATTTCATTTGAAAATAAAATAATTTAAATAGTATTTATAGAATGAAATAATTAAATTATAAAAATAAAATATACACACACATATTTTAAAATAAATATAAAATCCTAACACAATTTTAATTATTTTAAAGAATTTTTAATAAATCACCTCAACATCGAATAAGAGAATATAATAGATGCAACTAATACCAATATAGAAAATACTGTTTGGTATATAGATCCTGTCGAAATAAATCTTGCTGAAAGATGGAAGAAAAAGACAAGTCCAACAAATATAAGAGACATTACTAATACTTGTACAGGGCTTACAATAAGAAGCTTAGGTTGTTTTTTAAGCTGTTTAAGAGCGTTCATTTCAGGTATTTTAGAAAGCTTTCCATTTAGTTTTTGTGTTTCGAGTTTTTTCATTAAGGGTTATTATTTTGAAATTAAAATATTAAATAAATTAAATTGTTAATATTATTTATTCCATAGTTAAATAATTATGTCCAAATGGATTATAGAGTTTATATATAAGCATTATTCATTTAATATATTTTTTATTCATTATTATTTCAATCATAGAATATTATAACAAATGTATACGGATGTTAAAATTATGTATAATAAGCATATGGTTTATACTGAAATAAAATATAATTTTAACATTTATTACATACGTAATGTAATAACACCATGATCCTAATAATAAACAAAGGATAGATTTTCTCTTTCTATGGCAGGAAACAGAATAATTTTATAATTATTTACACGTTCCATTTAAGTTGTAGAGATATAGAGTAATTTAGATAAAAGAAACAAATATGAATTAAAAAATTTAATTGAAATCATATGAATATAGCAACCGTGAGAAATAATTATAATTTTATTCTGTTTCTTACTAAAGGAAGGGAAAATATTCACTTAATTATAATTCACTACTAAGTTTTGTAACAAGAATTATAATTAATATTAGATTATAGTAATAGGTGTTTTAAATGTGTTCTTTCTTCTCTGACGAAAAACATAATCAATATTTTTTATTTATCTTTGTAAGCTTCACTATTAAATGATGCTAAAATATCTATTTCGCTGCTATCTTGATTTTCATAAATAAAATTTCTATCTAAAAGATCATTTGAATTGAATTTGGGTTTTGTTTGTTTTCTATTTTTTTTAATGAATGCTAAATATTCTTTATCATAACAACAATTTCCTAATGCATTACCAAACTGTCTTAATGTTCTTTTTATAGCATCTGTTGCAGCCTCTTTTTTAGCCTTTTCTATTCCTATAATTTTATTTTTTGATTCTGAGCTACCACACCCTACATCTTCTCGCTGTGTGCCATCTTTTAATGTGATTGTTACAATACATGATACCGATATAATAAACTTTTTATTTACTTCTTCGATAAAATCTATTTTAATTTCTTTGATTGTTGACGACCATCCATTATAACCGAATATTTTATTTGCTATAGCTATTGCAGACCATCCTTCAATGTACGCAACCTCTGTTTCACCCCACGCGCGTCTATATGAAATATATTCTGGTGATAATCTTTTATCGAGTGTTTTGCTGATAGAACATTTTTTCATGGGGAAATTAAAGCATAAAAAAATAAATATAAAAATAATTTTAAAAATTAAGATATTTTATTCATTCAATTTTTAAAATCTTCCTCTTCTATGCTCTCTCTCACAATCTAACAATGCTACTAAATCTCCAACTGCAATAGGACCCATAATTGCTCTGTATAAAGTTCTCTTCTGATCTTTTAATTGTACTTGACACATAGTTAAACCACCACCTGGTCCAGTCTTTTCTAATGTTTGTAAAACTTCACCAATATAAACTTCTTCACTCATTGTTAGGGTGAGAAATTTTTAAGAATTTTTAGAAAAAAAAATTTATAATCCAAAAAGCAATTTTTTACGTAATATAAAAATAATCAATGATACAAACATACAATTGAATAATTAAAAGTAAAATATGGGATTTTAAAATTTATTTATAATAATTAGAAAGAAATAAACCCTATTTGATTAAAAATAAATGAATATGCATAAGAGGTATTTTAGTCAAATTTCCTACGAAGTCTATTATTATAATTACAATCTTTGTATAGATTATTGGTATACAGAGACTACAATAAAATAATGTTATAATTTTTATTACTATATGAAATGGTATTGGAATTAATTATCTTAAAATTTATAATATTCGAAAATATAATTTATAATGATATACATGCATATATGGAAAGTTTACTTGATGTAAATAGGTTATGTTACATAAAAAATTCATTGATTCCAGATTATAGGTTATTCAATAAATCTGATTATAATAAAATAGTTATTATTAAAAAATTAATATAAAAGTTTACATTATTTTATCTTTTGCTGGGATAATGAAGAACTTTTAACTTTCGTACTTCTATTGAGTAATGATATTGTATTCTTCTGACCAGTTATTTTATTTAACAAATGATTTTAATATATTTTTATTTTTCTATCCATGATGCTTTCCAATACACATTTTATAAACTCCCCAATTTTAAAGAGACAAGCAAATTTATTACATAAATATACGGATTATGTAACAATAAAACCAAATTATCTTATATGCGACAATCTATTCATAGAAATTCCTAAATTTACTAATAAAATCTTTACAATTAAGACATCCGATTTTCTAACAATTTTAGAAGACACAAATCTTATGCAATCTGGAATACAAATAAAAACAGAAAATGAAGTAAATAAAATACAATCTAGTGATTATAATGGAAATAACCCATTAGAACTTCCAGAGATTCAAGAAGAAACATTTCTTACATATTCAATACGAAAGAATAGTTTTGAGGTTTTTAGATTTATTAAAACTTTTGAAGATTATCCAGATATTACCATAGGAGAGCCAATAAAAACAATAAAACTTAATAAAGATATTATAAATCATATGTCTTATCTTAAAGATAGCATTAATCCAACTATTATTATAGAAAAAGAATCAATTGTTATTTTATTAAATGATGATATTGTAATTTTTAAAACTATTTTCAAAATAAAAACAAATATAGAGGAAAGATTAGAATTCAGAGTAAATAGAAAATCTTTTAAATATTTAGAAATGTTAGATGGAGAAATATTTCTGTGTATTTTTGATAAATACTGTTTAATATATGGAATTGAAGAAGATGTTAAAATTGCTATAAAATTAGATCTGGCGTAATACAGATAATATAAAAATATTATATGTAAATAGAATTTATTAAAAATATTAATGAAGATATATTTTTCCTTTTTCTATTATGAAAGAAGAAAAAATTTTACCCATTTATTATTGGTGTTTCTAAGGTGTTTGGATTATTTGAAAATAATATATAGTTCAAAAATAAATTACAGAATAAATAAAAATTATTATATTTAAATTACGTGATAAAATTTTATATTTTTAAAATAAATAAAATTTATTTTCTTTGAAATATCAATCCATACATTACAAAAATCATAATAAATATTCCACAAAAAATATTCAAAATTACTAAATTTTTAAATAATGACTTTTTATAATTAGTGGCTTTTAAATAAGCAAACGATGGCAAATAAAAACAAATTATGGGGGATAATGTGCATGCTGACATCGAAATTAAAACATCTGCTTCTATATTCCAAACCGTTACTATGTAATTTATAGCAAAAATTAAAAGTGTAAATAAAATTCTTAATTGTAATTCTGTTTTTTCTGTAAATTCTTTTTTTATGATAGTAGAAAGTAAATTCATGATAGATCTTCGTGCTGGATTCATTCTAATGCAATATCCTGATGATAGTAAAATACAAAATGAAAAAACAGCAATTTTTGATAATATAAGCTTTTTATCCCATGTTTCTTGTATCATTTTTGCACCAGGGCTATCTGCTATACAGATTAAAGATATTATATCGATGTTACTATAATTTCTAAAAGTAAAATATCCCAAAAATCCTACACCGAAATTGAATATACCAGATATAATTATTGCAAGACCTGAGAAATAGAAGCATCGTCTAATGGTTGGATTTTTTAGTCTATTAAAAATATTAATGGCGTTCATCTGTGCGGAGAATGAAAATAACAAAGGACCAATTCCAGCAGCTATGTTGTTTCCTATAGGTTTTATAGGAATATTGGGCTTTTCTAAAGCTATAAAATAATAAATCAGAATAAAAAATAATGATATAAAAGAGATTATTGACAAATATCCAGCAAATTGTAATCGTTTAAAATCTTTTTGTATTGATGGTACGAACAAGAGCAGGAGAATAATTGCCGCAACCCAATATCTTGAAAGGTGTAAATTTACCACAGGTAATAAGATAGTAATTATCCAATCTGTTATATATTTCAAAAATATATTACATGTCATTATAGCACCAAACATTACACCAAACTCTAACAATATACCAATGGAAGGATGGATATTTTTACAAACGTCAAAATATGTCATCTCTCTTTTATTTTCCCCTAAAATATGTGCTGAAATCGCCAGACAACTAAACGAGATAAATGTAAAATAACCAATTAATCCTAAAAATAGAAAAGATAGAAGATATCCACCATTTAAAAATGCCTTGGGTAATGAAATTATACCTACACCGAACATTGCAGTAACCAAAAACATCGAAGTTCTAAAAATATCAAGTTTATCGTTCTTCATAGGTCCCTGGTTTTTTTTTGGTTTTTAAAAAAAATATTTTATGCCCAAAAAGGGAGATTTTTTTGAAATTATTATTATTTTTTGATAAAATTTTAATTAATATCAAAACAATCGGCCCATTATGATCTGAAATTGTTGGTTTTTTGAAATATGAATAATTCGTACTAACGATCTCGTTACATACATGCATTGATCTCATCTTACTTTATTATCTAGAATATTATGAAATAACTATTCATAATAGAAGAAAAAATATTCATAAAAATAAGATATACATGTAATATTGTTGTATTTTAACCATAAACATAGATTATTTATTAACAAATAGAGAATATATACCCCTATATTAAGGGGAATATAAACACCAATAATATCTTAATAAATTAATACACCAATATATCTATCTTTAAGATTTATTTATTTTAACAAAAAGATGGTTGAAAAAGAACATTATCATCTACTATAGTTAGCATGCGGTTTTACTGTCCTATTACGACGTTTTTATGGTTTCTAATCTTCTCAAAAAATATGTATGTTAAGGAAATCTATCTTTCTTAGATAAAAGAAAATAATAATTAAAAACTAATTTGAGATTTAAAAAATCTTGGGAATCGCTGAATAACTTTGATAATTACAAAGAAAATTTTACAAATAAAATTTACTTTAACTTTAACCCCAAATCTTTTAAATTAGTCTTGTATAATTATTTTATATTTTAATAATTCTGTATATTTAACAATTAAATTTAAATGATTCTATTATATTAAATAAACTATAAAACATATTCTATAACATTTAAAAATTTTCTTACATTCGCACAAACATCAAATTATCTATAAAAATAATTTTGTTTTGAATAATTTTTTACCGTCATTCTAAAATCTACGTCAACCCCTATTTTAATATGGATATTGATACCATAGTTAACATTATTATAGATACAAACATTCTTATTCATGATTATTCCATTATAGAATGTTTATTATCACATAAATTTAATTTTCATATATCTATCTGTATTCCTAAGATAGTTCTGTATGAATTAGACAAAATAAAAACAGTAGAATCCAGATTAGCAGTAGCTTTTATTGAAAAAATAATAAATAATATAAATGTAGAAGTTGAAGGATATACTAATATTAATAAAATGGATATAGAAGAGGATATAGTCATAGATGAAAATATAACAAAATTAAAAATGGAAATTAATGATGATCAAATATTAGATAAAGTTTTTAGAAAGAAAAATAGTGTATTACTTACACGAGATAAAATACTTAATTTAAAAGCCAAAACATTCAATCTAAGGACATATTTGTTAAAAGGGGCAAATGAATTATTTATAGAATATTTATGTATGACATTCGATAAAAATTATAAACCACGAAAAGAAATAATAAATAAAAATGATAATTTAAATAATAAGAATATCAAAAATAAAGATAATAATTTAAATAATAAGAATAATAGAAATAACAAAAATAAAGATGATAATTTAAATAATAAGAAAAAAAATAAAAAGAAGAAAGAAATAATTATTAAATCAGAAGGTAATAAAAAATCGGAAAATAGAAAAGAAAATGAAACACTGACAATATCAAAGATATTACCTGTAATCGAATCAGTCTTAAAAAAGAAAAATAAAAAGAAAAACAAAATAAACAATATAAATGAATTATTAAACGTAATATCAAAAAATTTTGTAAATTTATTAGAATATCTTCCTCAGCATTCTCAGAAAATAATACAAAAAATGAAAAATAAAAAAAATATACAAGATTCGGACTTAAATATGCTACTTAATTTATTTAGAATCTACGATATTAAATTTTAAAGAAAAAAAGATTTATACTGTAAATCCTTTTATTTAATAACATTTTTTTAAAAATAAGAAAATTTATTTACGATATTTTTTTTCTTTTTTTTCTCAATTATTTATATTTTCATACACTTCTACTCAACTCCCTATCTAATAGATCAGCTTCTCTGGGAGGGTCTACTATTAAATCTTCTACTGGCCGGTTGCAGCCCATCGTTGTCGGAGACCTTTGGTTCTTGGAGGTACATAACATATTACGAAATTAATGTTTGAAATACACACTAATTAGTTTCCTGGCCACGTTCGGAATCAGGATTACTGTGGCTTTCTATATATTCGTTTAATAATCTATTTCTAAAACTAATTATAAACTTTAGGTAAGTGGCCGTAGCCACAATTACCTTTAATTGCTGCGGACCAGCAGCTTCCCATTCTCCCCCCTAAGAGTACCCCCGAAGACCTGGATTGTTTTCTGGTAGATTTTAAATGCTAGCAAATAAGGCCCGTAGCACAATATTGTCCTCTGACCTTATCCAACTAAATGCTTCTTCTCTTTGTAGAGCCCATCTAGGACATACCCACAAGAGGTGAAACATTGTCTTTCTTCCGCCACCACAGAAGGGACAGGACTGTCTGCATCCGCTGTCAATCCTTCCTGACACAGCCATTCTATGAAAGAGATAAAATGCTCCAATACGCAAACGTATCAGAGTCATCCATCCACTATAAAGGTAGTTCTCGACTGCTAACAGCTTGGGTGGGACCAGACGTATATTATCACCATCTCTGATGTATACTTCTTAAGCTTAAAAATAAATATAAAAATAAAAAAAATCAGATTTATATTTAACAAATATCAATGATACAATTCCTCAGGGGGATAATCAGATTTATTTATTGAAATAAAAATAATCAACGAATTAGAGATTGAAAAACATTGTTATATAATTCTAAGGAAATAATCAAACATACGAATTTGAAAAGATAAACATTGCAAGTTAATAGTTTGGCTAAAACGGACATAAAAAAATGCTATTTGAAAAAAAATAAATATATTTGACAATATAAATAAATATTTATTTTTATTTTTTAAATTTTTGCAATTAACATATTTATAGATAAATGGAATATAGCATTTATAGATATAAATTATAATATAAAATTTGGGAAAGATAATATTATTGTAAATCCTCTTATTGTTATATTAGTTAATAATGTGGATTATTTAAACATTGTTTGTATAGGCTCGACAGCAATATATTTTCATGAAAAGAAAAGTAGTAAAATAAATATTGCAAGATATATAAAATATATAGAATTAATACTAAAACCCCGCATTTAAAAAAGTATTATTTTAAGACTATGTTGTATGTCTTGTTTGTAAATCTTTTTATCTGAATTTTGTTATAAATGATGGAGATAAAATTTCTTTATTCCGGGAACAAAAAAAAGAATTTAAGTGTAAAGAAAATCCTTTAGAATTATACCATAAACGAATCAATAATCATTTTATGGAAATTATTGCAAGTGTTAAAATTAAATCTTAATCAGATACTCCTATTAAATTTGGTTTGTTTTTATTAGCAAAAAAAGTTACTATAAAAATTATTAATTTTTTTATAGATTTTATACGGGGTAATGTTTAATATATATTACTCACCAATTATACAATAAATTTATCAGTATATACAAGGGCTTCATTAAATATAAGAAAAAATACATATAAAGAATAACTTTTATCTATTTTAATTTTTACTTTGTATAAAAAACATAATATATTATATTTTTGTATATAATATCCATACGATGTTATTTTAGCTATTTTATCTTCATGTCATTATTTAATATTAAGATTTAATGATAACTATTTATAACATATATATGTTGATATATCGATATATATAGAATATTGAAGTAAATATTAATAGTTATATAATACTATGATTCAAAGTTGAATATTATAAATAACAGAATATCATTTTTACTATTATGTCATCAATAAATTATATTTGATTATAGTTATAAAAATGGATCTCCTTTTATATATTTTGATAAGAATGAATAAGTATATAATCTTTTTTTTTAACGAGGGTAAGAAATGTTAAATAGAAATGAATCAGATTTTCTTTGCAGGAAAGAAAAAAACTCTAATTTTTTTATTAAACTACACAAATATATTAAATTATTAATCATGATAAGAATAAAAAAATTGCCCGTTCTTTGTTTAATATATTTTATGAACATACAAGCAAGTAATGTGAGTAACCTTGGAGAAGAAGCCAATGTTAAAGATGTTTTAATAAAGATACAAACGAAAAACGGAATAGAAATACAAAGCAATGGAATTACTAATAAACTTGGTTATAAAGTAAAATTAAAAAATAAGCAAATGAAACTTAAAATTAAAATCAAAAGGCTAGAATTTAGTGGTGTCGATGTAGTAATAAGAAAGAGTATGGAGTACGTGTATTTTTCAAAATTAGAAATTAATAAATATGGTATGATAGAAGGTGTAGATCAAAATGGAAATATGATAACAGAAAATATGTTATTAACTGAAACAATAACATTTAAAGCTACTATAATGATCAAAGATGATGAATATGAAACATATCTATATTTTAAATACTCGGATCAATTTAAATATAATGATGCAATTAGCAGTGAAATACCAATAGATACTAGGTATGCTATTATTTATCTACCATCTAAAATAAAAAATAAATATTTTCCTGTGGAATTTGATAACATAAAAGGGTGCTACATCGATAATTTAGGAAATATATTAAAAGACAAACATATTATAGAATTCACTGACAAAAACTGGGATATGAAAATATCTAATATCAAGCATAAAGGTTATATCTATTATAATAATACTATGGACAAATCTCAAAGAATTAGATTAATACCTCAACCTGAATCACAATCAAAACTTTGTCCAGAAATAGCTGAACAATCACATGAAGAAACACATGAAGAAATAGATGAACAATCACATGAAGAAACACATGAACAAACACATGAAGAAATACATGAACAATCACACGGGGAAATAGATGAACAATCACATGAAGAAACACATGAACAATCACATGGGGAAATAGATGAACAATCACATGAAGAAACACATGAACAATCACACAGGGAAATAGATGAACAATCACATGAAGAAATACAAAAAGAAAATTCGGATAACGAAATTGCATGGAAATTTAAAATATGGAAATTATTTTTTATTTTGAGTCTAAGTTGGGTGTTAAGTTAGAATAAAATATAAAAAAATAACTTTTCTTTAGAGTCATTAAACGAATAAAACCGGCCTTTTAAACATAATTAAAAGATTGCAATCTTCTTTATTCTTTTTAATTTTAATTGATTTCTTTAAAAAATATATTTTGCTAAGAAGAATAAGATATAGATTGAAATATTATATAGTATTCATATTGTATAACCTATAATTATATAATATAAATAAAAGATTTGTATTTTTTAAATTTTTTTATTCATTCGTGGAACTTAACATAAAAATAATATACAATAAAATATTTTGAAACAAATTTTATTTTTAGGTAAATTAAGATAAATAATTAGTTAATAAAATATAACGAATATACATACTTACATATTCGCATCACCTATATTTTTAAGATAAATAAATAATTAAATCTTTTAAAAATAGAAGGGTTATTTTAAAAAATCAATGATTCAGAAAATAATAAAGCCAATAGGAAAGAAATACAATTTTATATGAAAAAATACACAGATTATACTTAATTTAAATATAAATATTCGATTATTTTATATATATTATAGTTACTATAAATAATAAAGAATATATTAAAAATCTAAATATATGGGTTGTGATGAATTATAAAATATTCTGATAAAATTATAATAGAAAACATAATATTAAAAATATATTATTCAACCAAATATAATTATCTTTCTTACTTGAATTGATTATAATCATGAACAACCTGTATCTATATGAATACCTGTGATTAAATGATTTTTGGAGTATAAATAAACTTTTATTTACTTTAAATATAATTACAATGAGTATTTGTTTTTTTCTCCTTTTTTAAATTCATTTTATATTTGTTATAATTCCAGATAATATGGTTTGGAAATATTAGAATATTTTTTTATTCGATGATTATAAATTTAAAGTAAGATACATAATTATTTGAAGAATTTATTAAATTAATAATAATAATCAAATTAGGTTGGATACGTTGATGGGGAAATATAATTCACGCAAAATTTTTATTTTATAATTCCCCATAAACAAAAACTAATAATAGATAGCAATTGAAAAATGTGAAGGTGTTTTTAAAATAATAAGAAGTTTTTAAAAAGGGTCGTATAATATTAATAGAATCAAAATATTTTTTAATTAATAAAGTATCAATTAATTTTGTTTATATCCTATCAACAATTTACCCATATTCTATTATGCTAAAATAAATATAAATGAATTATAGAAAATGGAATATTATACAAATATCATAAAAAATCGATTATTATGGATAGTTAATTACATCGAATCATTATTACAAAAAGGAAATAATGTATTCAAAAAATATAACCATAGTACCAACTCGTCCGTTCATAAAACTACATATAATTTATATATTTTAAATAAGATTGGAAATCCTACAACAGAATATCTTTATTTATGTATATTATAATATATTACATCAATCGACAATTTTTTTAAAAAAGAAACGAAATGCACCAACCAGATTAGGTTAATCATTATATACTTTTTATTGTAAATCAAAAATTATTTTATAACTTTTCTTATAATCTTATCATCAACATATTTTTATTATATTATTATATATATCATTTATTCTTTTTATTATATTTAAATTTTAACTTTCTTGCTATAAAACCATCTATGATATTACATGCAATTTCGTAATTCAATATCTCTTTCATAATCATCATAACCTTGTTTTTTGATCGTGTGTACTAATATGGTTATTAAGTGTAATATTAACATTGCCGTTTTCTATATCTGTTTTTAAATTTTAAAAATAACAAGAATTCGTTTAAGAATTAATTTCACAATAATATAATTCTTCGTTATTTTAATTTTTTTATTATAGGTGTAATTTCAAAATCATTTTCGCTGTGGATAAAATGATCATGAGTATTCGTATTCTTTTCAGATAATTCTATTTATTTTTTTATTTTATCATTATACGGATTAATTTTATTATTTTTCTTAAGAATTGAAATGTTATCTCACAGATATATTAAATTTAATATGAGATCCGGATTTTTCGGATAGTAAACTATAGATTTATAAACTTTTCATATATTTTAATAGATAAAGAAATGCGGTCGGGTTATAATTAGGTTTAATAGTTAGTAACAATTTTTTAAAATATTTACATATATTACTTCGTCAGTTGATTAAATATTTATACCCCATTGTTTATTTTTTATTCATACGCTTAAATATTAATTATATTATACTGGTTAAATATTAAATTATTAGTATATATTTATTTTTTTATATCTTATATTTTTTATTTAAATGTTTATGTATTAGAGTGAAACAATAAATATGTAAAATATAATAGATATAATAATACACATTATTTATAAAATATTTACAAATCACTGCATTATTCTAATTTAGAGATATATAAAAACCAAAGATTTTTAAAAAATGGAACAGTAAATGAATTAAGTTTAATATATAACGGTACATAATATATATAATTTACTTATTCATATAAATTATCACATCAATTCGGAAACCTAAGTTAATTTTATTTTTTTATTTGAAACTTTCTGAATTAAAAGTTAAGCAAGATATATATTGAATATAATAATATTACTATACAAATATATAATAAAGGTATTAATATACCTTGCAATTTAATCTGGTAATATGTTTAAATATTATATTTTATAAAGTTTAAACCATTGAAAATTTTCAATGGAAATATAAATACCTTAATAATAATTGTTGAATAATAGTATCATCAACAAGCAAACAATGACAAATAAATAACAAGAAATACAATAATATCGTTTATAAAAAGAAGATAAAATAAATACTGATCCACGTCCAATACTTTTTCTTTTAATTAAGAAGCCTATAAAAACGAAAGTTTCATTCGTAAAACTTTATAATTAATGTTTGATCCATATTCGAGAGTTTTTTAAGTTTTAAAAGAAATATAAAAATTTGGTTAAATTAATTGGTGTTTAATAGATATAAAAATAAAATAATACTATTTTGAAATATAATAATATAGTAATATAGATATAAATGTAATATATCCATCATCATATTGATCATATAAAGTTTTTTTAATGAATAACCTTTAATGAAGTTTAATTTTTTTATAAATTATATGAAAAGTATAAATTACCGATATTTTAAAGCTTATAAATAATTCTAAAACAAAATAAAATATATAATTTAAGAAAAATTATAGAAACATTTAATTAAAAAAATATATGATTGAATTCTTTTTTTCTTATTCTTATCAAGCGAAAAAAATTAAAAAAAATCAAGTATAAATCAATTTATACGTATTCTATCAAATAATATTTTATACCAAATACTTTTTTCATATTGTTCATTTTATTCATATATATAAGAAATTCGTTTATATATATTATTTTAACTATGTTTTACATATAAATAAAAAGGATCCTCTTCTAACAATCAATGTATATGGTTTTTTTATTGTAAATATTATTTTTTTCTATTATAATATTTATTGATTTATTATTCTTAAAAGTAATATTAATAAAATAAAAATAAAAGAAGATTTTATAATAAAAATTAAAACAGCTTATAAAGTTATGATATCTTTTAATATTTTTTCATTCCAAACATGTTTTATTGAATATATTACAAACAACATTAACATCTTAAACTTGATAAAACTATTTGAAAATCCATTAATTTTATTGCCCAGTCTCTTATATAGTTAAATAACGTCTCATAAATATTTTATATTTAAGATGTTTGACAGCTTCGATTATTATTTTTGGTAATTCAAAATATTTTTTTATATTATTATTTTTCAATTTATTTTTATATAAATTTGAATTTATTTCAATCTCTCACATTATATTTATGAATTCCTTTTTGAAAATATTCTTATCATTTAAAAATATAAAAAGAATTGATAAAAAAACTTTATAAGAGAAAGAAACCCTTGTTTTTATGAACTTTTTATTAGTCTTTTTCCCAGCATTGATGAAATGTATTAGATATAAAATAACACATAGTGATTATGATTGTATTAAGAAGTTAATACCCAACCCATATAAAACTGGTTTATATGATGAAATTATAAAAAACCTGGATTTTTCATGTTTATTTGAAATAAATGAAGATATGAAAGAAATTACAATTATAATATTAGATAACATCGATTCACAAAATACTACAGAAAATAATATATTTCCTGTAGTATTTTGTGAAATCAATGATATCAAACATTTAATACTTAATGGTTTGGTATTATCCAGATTACCCGACCAATTTGAAAATTTTGAAAAATTAGAAGAGTTAGATTTGAATATTAATGAATTTAAAGAATTTCCCCAGGTTCTATTTTCATTACTAAAATTGAAAACTCTTCATTTGAATTTTAATAAATTTGATATGATACCTTCTGGAATTGTACAAATGAACAGTCTTGAAACATTACATATTGGATATTGTTATGATTTAATAAACATCAGTTCAAATTTATTTAGATTAAAAAATCTAAAAAAATTAAATTTGTCACACAACCACTCATTATTTAAAAAGAATGATTTTTCTGTTTATTCAGATAATAATAATTATACAAATTTTGCGTCTTATAAATCCTTAAAAAAATTAATTATTCCTGATAATGATTTGAGTGTGTTCTTAGGGGTTTTTTGCAATTTTATAAATTTAGAAGAACTTAATATTTCTGACAATTTATTTGAAGAGATACCTCATGAGCTATATTCCTTTGCTAACTTAAGAATATTAAATATTTCCTATAACCGTATTAAAAATCTAATTATTAAGAACGGTATGTTTAATAATTTGTTGGGGTTATATCTTTATAATAACGAAATAACTGAATTATCAATCTCTGATAATGCATTACGAAGCTTGGAAACACTTGACTTAGAATGCAATAATTTTCCAAAACTTGATCGAAATATTTTTCAATTAAAACAGCTAAAAAATTTATCAGTGTTCAGAGTCATATTTACTGAAATTAAGAAATTTCCTTGTATAAGAGATAATCTAATAAATCTTTCTTTAACTCTTAAAGATATAAGTGTATTGCCTAATATTTTTTGTTATAATGGTATATATAAACTAACTGTTAGTTGTATTAATAGATTCAATGACGAAGTTGATATATTTGAATATGCTCAAACAAATTCTAAAATCGAATATTTATATTTATCTAATTGTTTCTTAACAAGTATATCTCCGGGTATTTCAAAACTCATAAATTTGAAAACATTTAACGCAAACGGTAATGAAATAATTATCCTAGAGAATGTTTTTACAAGCATGACTTCATTAAAATCGCTAGATTTGGCTTTTAACAGAATAACCAATATTGATAGAAGTATATTTGACATGGTTACTCTTGAAAAATTGAATTTAATTTTTAATAGTATAGAATTACTTCCTTCTAATATCAATAATATGAGTAATAGAAATTTGGAAATTAATTTATGTAGGAATCCTTTGCGTTTGGAGATAGATGCCGATTCGCATAATTCAGAATTAATCACTATTGAACAAGTAGATCAAAACATTTTAAGAAATATCAGATATGATAGGGTAAGAACATTCGCAATTCCGGAAAACACAAACTTTGATTTAGATATTGATACATTTTATGAAGAACTTGATATTTCTATTAAAGAAAGATTAAATTTAGATATGATAAGATTATGTAAAACGAATAAACCACCAAAACATAAAAAAACTAGAGAAGAAATAGAGGAAATGTTACAAAATATTTTTAATTGTATAACATATAAGAGAGAAGAAAAATTAAACTTTTTGTTAAGAAGAATAAAAATATATTATTGTTATGAGGATAATCCAGAACTAATTCAAGATTCACTTATTGATTGCCAAGAAAGAAACTCAATCATCGATCATTTCGAAGCTATTGTAATAACAATGACTGAAATGCTTCCAGAAAAACAAGATGATGTAGAAGAAACGCTTGTTAGACTTTTGGATCAATTAAATTTCAACCATAACACGACTACAGATAATGTTTCCTGTTTAGATGGTCAAGAAGAAGCATTTATAGCAACATACATATTTCTGAAACAAGGAAATGATTGTAGTTCAGCCGAAGAGAAGATAATTGAAATAATAACAAATCTTAAATTTGAAATCCTTAAAAACATTACTACTGGTAAAGGTGAAAAGGAAGAAGCTGAGACTTTTTTAAATTGGAGAAATATATTAGCAGACGAACTTGGATTCGAGAAAACGACCAATTTATATGGTAATATGTCTATGATACCAGAACTCCATAATAAAAGATATATAATTGAACAGTTTTTTAGTAAATTTACTTACAAAATAATAATAGAAGAAATAAATGAATATCTAAAAGATATAAAATCTGGTTTAACCTTATATAATCAATCAAGGGAATATTTAACTAAGAAATTTGGAGAAGAGTTTAGAATAAGTAATATATTTGAATACATTGATGATGAAGATTATTTTCAAATAAACGATGAAGGTGCTCATATACTTTTAAGGTCAATGGGTTATCTTTGCATAGAAGAAAAGAATAATAATGAATTAAATCAATAATGATAGAATGGAACTGGATGGATTTAAAAAGATATGCTTACACCAATAGAAGAAAATTTTTTAGTCGTTGCAGATAAGATCCAGTGGTCGTGGGGTGGTAACCAAACCCCAAGCCTGGCGGGTTCGAATCCCTCATCCAGAAAAAGTTTTCAAAACAAAAAAAAAATAAAAAATAATAATAAATGCAGAAGAGAAGAAAAAAGGTTGTTGAGTGGGTGAGGTTTCGATAGCACAGCATAGCTGTGCTTTGTATGACGGCCCCGCTACTAGATTAAAGTAGTGTTTAGCTGATGTAGTTGCAATCCCTGTATTGATTAGTGACTCGGCCAATACTATGCAACGAAAGAGGCTGGGAATTCCTTAAGAGCTGGAAGTGGGGGCGGCGACGCGCACCATACGCAAAATCCTAACACTCTGGAGCATAAGGTAAGATGAGATTAATGCATATCTGTAGCGAAACCAGTTAGTACAAGTTTAATGTCGCTCGAGGAACCGAAGGTCACAGACCATGGTAGGCCGCAACCGGCCAGGAAGCTTTGATAAATAAAAGTTTCATTCGTAAAAAAAAAATGCAGATAAGATTAGGTTAAAATATTAAAAATAAAAATTTTTAAACCATAATTAATGAAAACATCATTAAACCATAAATAACTTTTTTATAATGCATATTCTCCTTAAATCTTTTTTAAATTTTTGTCATATACTATTAATAATAACAATGGCATTATTGTAATTGTTATTATTTTAAAAGAAATAAATATAATCTCTTATGTAGTTAAATGACATTTTATATAACTTATATTGTAAACATATAGAAATTAGATAAAATATTATAAATTTTTAAAAATTAATATATTTATTTTATTATTTAAAGCCATATTTAACATTCTTTGAAAATATTTTCTATTTTTTTTAAACATAAGAAAATTTTATTTACGATGCTTTTTTACTTCATTACAACTATATTTTTATTTTTCTACTCTTCAACTCAACTCCCAATCTGATATATCAGCTTCTCCGGGGAGGATCACAACAAATCTTCTCCTGGCCGGCTGCGGCCCATCATGGTCTGGGACCTTTGGTTCCTGGAGGCATATAATAATTTAACAAAATATTTTTTAAATTTTTTATAGATTAAAATTAGTTCCCTGGCCACTTTATTCATCAGGGTTTCTGTGGCCTTCTATATACTCATTTAAAATTATATTTCTTATTTTTACTATATTATGTAGATACGTGGCCGTAGCCACAATTACCTTTGATTGCTGCGGACCAGTAGCTTCCCACTCTCCCCCTAAGAGTACCCCCAGAAGACTTGGATTGTCTTCTGGTGGATTTGAAATGCTAGCAGATAAGGCTCGAAGAACAATATTGTCCTCTGACCTTATCCAACTAAATGCTTCTTCTCTTTGTAGAGCCCATCTAGGACATACCCACAAGAGATGAAACATCGTCTCTCTTCCGCCACCGCAGAAGGGACAGGACTGTCTATATCTGCTGTCAATCCTTCCTGACACAGCCATTCTATAAGAGATATAAAATGTTCCAATACGTAAACGTATCAAAGCCATCCATCCACTATAGAGGTGGTTCTTGGCTGCTAACAGCTTGGGTGGGATCAGACGTATATTACCACCATCTCTGATCCTCCCTATGACAGACCTATCCCGAGAGACCTCTCTGTTCCTGATCACGTCTGCGATTAACTCCACTTTCTTATGATCAGGAACACGAGATTCAAGCACTGCATGCCCAAACCTTTTTAGCCATCTAGCGGATCCGGAGACCCAAGTGGCACATCTTGTTCTAGGGAAGGCTCCAATCAATGAAGAAATCC